>JASFYC010000540.1:0-64936 GCA_030412335.1 Botrylloides violaceus | reverse complement strand
GAATTACTTTCAGTGGTTTGCGGTTCTGTTTCAAGTAATACTTATAGGACTGGAAGAGACGCCCATCACTTCAATTGAACTGGAAGATCTAAACAATAGTGAAGGAATAGATGGACATAGACGATGGTTTTGTGACGCTATCACCCGTTCAGGAATATCCATAGAAGGTATGATGCCGCTTGTTTACCGCGTACGCTTTGGCAATGATAAGGAAGAGAGGGATGAACGGGAGGGAATCCAGCTGATACAACCAGTCAGTAAAATGGTTGAATATTTATCTTGCCTAAAAGATTTTGAACGAGGACTATCTCTAAAACATCTACTACGAAAGTCACGTTTTATAGTTGGAGATAAAGATTTGTACAATCAATTTGCAACAGCGGTTAACAAAATAATCTGTGCGGAGTCAAAATTAAATATGGAATTTTCTTACTTAATGTCACGGATTATATCAGACATGCCTGTTTCACCATTCACTACGTTAGGGATGATGCAAATCGACACTTCGTCATTTCTTTACTGGCATATTTCTGTTTGTCTTGGATATATCGCATCGCTTTTCCGTTTGGAGTATTCTTCAGGGTTTGAAATTATAAGTAATTTGGTTCGGTTGCATCCTGCTCTTAGTCCGATCATGGGACAGGTTGGTGAGATGAATTTTCTTGAAAGGGCTCTCGCTGTTTCTTGTGAATTAAGAATGAAAGCTTACGCAAGTGGAGGTGGTTCAAGAAAGAAGAATTTGAATGAACATATTTCCAGATTTGCTGGCGGTCGATGCCTTGAAGTTTGTATTCGACAAGCATGGAGGCTAGCATCGCATCTTGAAGGCATCCGGAAGTATGCCACTGAGCTAAAAGACCACACTAAGCGACCAGACACGATTAATCCACCAGAATCGAAGTTTGTAAATTTCTTTACACACAAGGCAAATCTACGTGATTCCTTAGATAAATTGCTCAATTACCAGACGAATCATAACCTTCACTTTGATGATCAGACAATGATTCTACATCAATGTATACGGTTTGGTATTGACGCTGTGACGCGATACAGAAATACTGAGAATTCAAATACTGAAGATATCAAGGTTGCGAAAGACTACATCATACGTAATCGCGGCTACAATGCAAGTATTGAAGCTTGCGAGATAGTTGCTTATACGTATTTAGAACTTGGCAATAAATCTCAGAATGATTGTCTACATATTGAACGTCAAGAAGCTTGTGAAGACACAAATGGCGAGAAGGCTTTTGAAGGCGATGACTATGTACTTATTTTTAAATGCAATGATGCAAAGGAAGAAAGCAAATATGCTGAAGAAGCTTTGAAAGTTTGTGAAGATTATCTCAGCTATTGGCAAGGACAGCCTCCTTGGAATGCACTTATTATCTACCGTTATCAAGTCAAGGCACTTTCCCTTACGAAACTATCTGAAATGGATAAGCGAGACTATTGCGACCAGAAATTAAAATCGACTGGTTCTAAATCATCCAAGTTGGCTTTTCAGTATGCTAAAATTTTGTTGAATGTCCAAACACAAGAAAATTTAACGCTGCGATCTTTATCAGCGAAGAGAGAACATTGCGACGGGAATTTATCGATAAGTTCCATATCACCCAATTTAGTTTTTGGGTCGGTGAACTGTACTGTAAACCCTGCGAGTGAAGTGAAACGCGATTCCTTGTGTTTGATTCAAAATGCTGAATCAGAAGGACCAAAAGAATATGATGCAAGACCGATTATACTCTTATGGAATGATTTGTGTGAAGCTCAATTCGTTAATGGTTGGATTCCAGAAGCAGTAAAGACATTACACTCTTCATTCGCCTTATTAAAGGAGTGTTACGTATCACCTTGTGAAATTCCTATGCTGGCAGGGAAAGACGCTATCCAAACATGTCTCAAAGAGGCCCTTATGAGTAAAACGATCGCTAGTGTTGATGAATTGGTGTACAAATGTTGCGAAGTTTGTAAAAATATCAAGAAAAAAGAACTTTACAAACTTTACTATCAAGGAGTTATCAATTTCAAAATTATTAGTGAAAAAAGTGACTGGATATACAATTTCAAAAACGATCTTATTAGGATCTTGTTAACAACGTCCACTTCATTTGCCTTGGAGGTCAGGCCGATTATGCCACGCATCAGTACATGCTTGAAGAATCTGGCAGCAGAAGAATTTCACCGAATAATGTTCTACAAGGAACTTCAATACGACGATTTGAGTAGAATTTGAGTAGGATTTGTCGTATTAAGACGAATCGATCATTATTTAAACGCTGTACGGCTCGGCCTACTTTTCAAATTGGTGGTTTGCTGTCGTGGCTCTCGATGTATCAATCGATAAGCTTCTCCATATTTGCCGTCGAAACATGTTTTACGTTTCCAGTAAATTCAGGCAAAGTCAAATCGTCTTTAACGGAGTGCGCCCGGGAAAGCAAAAGGGTCTGTGATACATAATATGATCACCTGAGACCTGATTTGGCAGTGCAGGCGTGTAGTTTGATGTAATTGGTCAAACTACTCCCTCGCCTAACAATGTGTCTACGCCCGGTTTAGTCTCTGACTGGAAGCATATAGGCTGACTTCATGCCAACTTGATTCTAGGATGAGAAATACTGTTTCCTGTGATATTAAGTTTTTAAAAGAACAGCAGAGAAGATAATGGCGGACGATTTTATTAAAAGAAATTTGAGGATGACCTCACGAATTTAACCTCCAACCCTATTTATTTTAAAACCTTATTTAGTGACTTTCGGAAATATTCTCTCTTGTCAGGTCAAATAGTGAAGATGGAATCACCAGTTATCATTGCATTATCATAGCTTTACTGAGAGATCATTTTTGAAGGCACCGTTGTGCGCTGAAATGGCGGCGAAATACGATTTTTCTTTTATTGCAACCAAACCAACGAAATGGTCAGTTATAACAATTGCATAATTTGACTTCGCCTTCAACTGATCAAGAAGCGGATGGTTTCGTGAAGTAGGTTTTATAATCTATGAAAGGGGGTGTTAGATCCATGATGTAAACTGTTTCATATGTTCTTGTGCCATTCTTATGATTTTATGACATGCCAATCATGATTTAGAAATAAAGTGGTTAGTGATTTTGTAATTACGTTCATTGGGTCATATCGGCTGTTCTCAAATTGGTGTGCTTGTTCCGTTAGGCCGCGCGAGACAATCTTAAAAAGGATGCGCGCGAAGGACATTCTAAACTAATCAACTCGACGCAGCAAATGAAAATTGCTACTTTCCACCAGACGCCAAACTCTCGAAACCACTGAGATGCGATTTACGATTTCCCGGTTGAGGTCTACGACGTGCAAAACCTGAACCAAACCCAGTTGAAGAAATACTGTCGTGGACAAGCAAGTGCATCCATTGATACGAAAATACAGACGTATTCGTTATGTAGAAAACTGTCAGCCATTTAAAACATGTATGCAACTGTTGCGTGAATTGGTAAGTATATATAAGTATAAGTATAAGTATAAGTATAAGTATAAGTATAAGTATAAGTATAAGTATAAGTATAAGTATAAGTATAAATTATAAGAGTATAAGTATAGAGTAAGTATGAGTATAAAATCTTAAGTATAGTATAGGAAGTATAAGTATAAGTATATATAAGTATAAGTATAAGTATAAGTATAAGTATAAGTATAAGTATAAGTATAAGTATAAGTATAAGTATATATATAAGTATATATACCTATAGGTTTGCCATGTTCATACAGGGCGAAAAGCAGAATTCCGAAAGTGTTACGCGTTACGCCTGATTTTAGTATCGTAAAGAAGATCACCAGTGTGTGTGCTTCATTATCCCTACAGTCATTACTAGGGCGGGGCATTCGAATCGAATCGAAAAACAAGATATTGGGACCGAATCGAATAGGAATTCGTTCTCTTTTCGAATTTCGAATACTACAACAACTTAAAGCTCCATACGCATTTCATCGTGAACGTAGCCAGGAGAGGTTTAGCTTGAAGCACTCCTTTTGCCTAGTGCCACAGTTTTGACTTGGGATTTTGTGCATTTTGCTTTTACCCTGACAGCACGCCATGAAGTTGTAGACAAAACTTCACATTTGGCTAGTTGCGTCTTTGCATGTTCCTTACCTTTGATAATATATTTTCAATCAAGTTATATCGAATTAGGTTAATAACTAGATCAGCAATGTCTAGTCCGTATTCGATTCTATTCGATTGAAATTACTCGATTCGATCCGATGTTTCATACTATTCGATTTTGCCCAGCCCTAGTCATTACACTTCTTCAGAACGGACTCTCACACATTGGGAGTCTAATACATTTCAATGGAATTGATGACATGGTCTACATGGTTTGGTGATTGAGTTCACAGGAGCGAATCAACTCAGCGCTTTAAATAATTACTCACGGAACTGATTTGCTTTGGATGATTGGTGCGCGACGAGCAAAGGGCGTTAGGGTTAACTTGGAATCAGTTTAACGACGGGCTGTTCCATTACCTGTTTGTGTTCCCCGAAGAAGGAAGGTTTTATTTGTAAAGCTGAATCAAAGAGCGATTTGAGACGTTACCTGAAAAGAGCATTTCTTCCAAATTGATTGAAGAGATGATACAGCATGATGAAAATAGCAGTTCTAACAAGTCTTCGGGGTGCTACTCCAAGAGAACCAGGGCAGCAGCATCTTCTACTAACAGCAAAGTCCCGGATCCAACTTTTTCCGAAAATGAACCACAAGTGGATCCGCATGCGCAATCAGGATCCAACACGGAAGACAGCAACTCTTCGAATGCTGATTCCAAAACCACTATCGAAACAAGTCCTTGTATCTCTAGCTCAGAGGAAGAGGTAAGCATTCGTGCTCGCTTATTCAAGAAAAACGGTACTGTCTTGACTTTACAATCTCAACAACGAAACTCTTCAACATATTCCGAAAGCGAATCGCTAGCTGGCGTACGAGCGAGATCTGACGTGGAAGATTGTTATCAACAAACGATCACATTGCCTACAATTGGGATTGATCTAAATATCAGTCGGATTGGAAACGCAACAGACGTATTGTTGGTGGTGCGCGAGAGAAATTCAAATCTTAACGCAGCCCGTGTAATAACGTCGTCAAGATACGGAGACGAAAGGTGAACTACTGACGCTCCACTTCGGGCGAAAAATATACACTATGTCATGGTATGGAAAGCGATCGAACTGACAATTTCTTATAGTCCTTTCGACTAATTTTTGACCCTAACACCAAGGAGAGCTTCTCTCTTAGATTCTGATGTATAAGTATTTCTATATCTGATGATGATGGATTGTGACGTCATCATTGCTCTAATGACCTATGAAGTTGGTGTGACGTTATCCTACCAAATCAAGAGCTGCTTGCTACGTCATCATTGCGCTAAATACCTATGACGTTGGTGTGACGTCATCTTACTAAATCAATAGCTGTTTGCAAGCATACTTTAAAGTCAAAGATGGACTAGGAGGCGTTTCTCTTTTATTTAATAATTTTAAGACGTCTAATGATTTCATTTAAGTAAGAATCCCAACCTTTCAGTCGTAAACAATTTCCCATTTTCAAGTCACCGTAATGAATTGTTTCATTTCTCTGTGTTTTTAACAATGCCAATGTTTTATTTCGTCCGATGACGGACGATTAAATTATCGCAAAAGGTTATTCATTCTTAGTTTTAACGCCCAGACATCTTCACCTGATGAAGGAGCGAAGCTCTGAAAGCTTGTGCTTGTTTTTCTCATGAATATTTTCAATTTTTGCAAGATGTTGATGTTTTTAACTCGTTTGAACTCCTATTACAAGTAAGCAGTGATATCAATTGTGAGACTGAAATCAAAGACGAAATCGGGGGAAGTGCAGACGGATGTAATTCTTTTTCTTCCGATTTGATGTCAGGGCAGCGCAAAGCAGCCACTGCTTGATGGCCTCGTCCAGGTTCTTCAGACAAGTCACTGGGATGCCAATACATTGCACATGAATGTCTGATATGGTCTAGGTTTTGCTCATCTATACCACACTGTAGCACGTACTGTACGGTAAGTATTATCCCGGTAACAAGTTCAAAACATCGTCAGCAACATTGAGTTAGTTAGTGTTTCATCCGATACCAGCCGAATCAAATAATTTCAATTTGTCATTCGCTCTCTCTAAGCAAGTCAGTACGGATGGAATGTGGGGGTTGGCAGTTGCGACAGAGATCTTGGTTATAAGCCATCACCAAAAGTAGGCGTACCGCGTAGAGAAATATTTTGAATGACCAGCCGTAAGAGTATGCGTAGGACTACAAGGCCTTCGTAATTTTGTTAATATTATTTTTTTGGAATATATGGCGTTTTTAAACTACTAAGGTTATATACGCCAGATCGATGCTATCGGTATACGTGTCCGGTTTATAGCCCGGATTACTACTACAGTCACGGGTCTCCTCACTTCCCCGATTCCGACTGCCCAGCAGAGACGGAACGGATAATAATTTTGAAGTCTTCGATTTGACTCGGTCGGGAATGGAACCTGTAACCTCCCGATCAGAAGGCAGACAGTCCAAACCACTCGGCCAACTGAACGTAATTGAAAACGACCTTAAATTCATAACAGCGACGAGGTAACAAAGGAATAGTTTGCAATCAAGAAATTCACCGCGATGTTACCAATCGTGTTGTACAGTAATTAGGAATGAAATTGTCTGCCTAGCTGGATGAATTGATTGTCAGAAAGACCAAAAAGAGTCCATTCATTATCTGAGGTTGAACGAACAAGACAGCTTTTTTTATTCGCGAGGATTACGCAAGGCGGATACTGTAGCGTTATTGCAAATGTCAGAGAATTTGAGTTTATTTAACTGTGATACATTTTAAAGAAATGGACTCACTGTCCACAATAACAACCACCGACGGGAATGTATATGATTTGCCGTCTGTGTTGAAGAGTAAAACAAGCTCGTTTGGTCACGAATGCAGAATGAATTTGAAAGAGAGTACACAAGTGTTAGTGGATTATGGAAGAATCTTCCTTGAGACAGCCGCTAATTCCATTGATATGGAAAGAAAGATACATTACATCAGAGCAGCTGTGTTTCTTCACGCAGCTAGAACAAGAATTACTCTCACACTTGTTCCTGACAACAATACTAATGAACAATTAAAGAAGTTATTGAAAACTTTGCATATGTCAATAACTGATTCAGTACAATACTCTGAATTTGAAATCTTAAAGTTAACGTCTACGACCGTAAAGAAACGATTAATGCAGCTAAGAAAACAACAACACCAGGCGCTTTTAAAGATAGAAACGATAGACGATTCATTGTCTAATGATGAAGCGATGCTTCTGCAAAAGACCAAAGTGAAGTGCGTGAAACGATTGTTGGGAAAGAATGCAGAAACGTATCGTAAACAGATGTGGTTCATCGCTGACAAATGTTTAAACATTCTTGGGGATGAACCTTGCAAATTTGCTGTAACAGCTGGTGGAGCATTAGCAAGAAAAGAAGTGACTCTTTACTCTACATTCAAATACGTCATAGTTCTTGAGAACTGTGTCGAAAAGCAGAGAAATTACAAAGAAATCACCAGTTATCATTGAATTATCATACCTTTACTGAGAGATCATTTTTGAAGGCACCGTTGTGCGCTGAAATGGCGGCGAAATACGATTTTTCTTTTATTGCAACCAAACCAACGGAATGGTCAGTTATAACAATTGCATAATTTGACTTCGCCTTCAACTGATCAAGAAGCGGATGGTTTCGTGAAGTAGGTTTTATAATCTATGAAAGGGGGTGTTAGATCCATGATGTAAACTGTTTCATATGTTCTTGTGCCATTCTTATGATTTTATGACATGCCAATCATGATTTAGAAATAAAGTGGTTAGTGATTTTGTAATTACGTTCATTGGGTCATATCGGCTGTTCTCAAATTGGTGTGCTTGTTCCGTTAGGCCGCGCGAGACAATCTTAAAAAGGATGCACCCCAAGGACATTCTAAACTAATCAACTCGATGCAACTAATGAAAATTCCTACTTTCCACCAGACGCGCAAACTCTCGAAACCACTGAGATGCGATTTACGATTTCCCGGGTGAGGTCTACGACGTGCAAAACCCGAACCAAACCCAGTTGAAGAAATACTGTCGTGGACAAGCAAGTGCATCCATTGATACGAAAATACAGACGTATTCGTTATGTAGAAAACTGTCAGCCATTTCAAACATGTATGCAACTGTTGCGTGAATTGGTAAGTATATATAAGTATAAGTATAAGTATATATATAAGTATACATACCTATAGGTTTCCCATGTTCATACAGGGCGAAAAGCAGAATTCCGAAAGCGTTACGCGTTACGCCTGATTTTAGTATCGTAAAGAAGATCACCAGTGTGTGTGCTTCATTATCCCTACAGTCCTATCGTCCTTTTACTATAATACCCATGTATCTGCCCCAGCCTGTCCTGTTCGTGGTGCAAAACGCCGTCCGGTGATAAGCGCCACTGAAAATCTTTATAATAATAATAATAATACTAGGGCGGGGCATTCGAATCGAATCGAAAAACAAGATATTGGGACCGAATCGAATAGGAATTCGTTCTCTTTTCGAATTTCGAATACTACAACAACTTAAAGCTCTATACGCATTTCAACGTGAACGTAAACAGGAGAGGTTTAGCTTGAAGCACTCCTTTTGCCTAGTGCCACAGTTTTGACTTGGGATTTTGGGCATTTTGCTGTTACCCTGACAGCACGCCATGAAGTTTTAGACAAAACTTCACATTTGGCTAGTTGCGTCTTTGCATGTTCCTTACCTTTGATAATATATTTTCAATCGAGTTTTATCGAATTAGGTTAATAACTAGGTCAGCCATGTCTAGTCCGTATTCGATTCTATTCGATTGCAATTACTCGATTCGATCCGATGTTTCATACTATTCGAGTTTACCCAGCCCTAGTCATTACACTTCTTCAGAACGGACTCTCACACATTGGGAGTCTAATACATTTCACTGGAATTGATGACATGGTCTACATGGTTTGTTGATTGACTTCACAGGAGCGAATCAACTCAGCGCTTTAAATAATTACTCGCGGAACTGATTTGCTTTGGATGATTGGTGCGCGACGAGCAAAGGGCGTTAGGGTTAACGTGGAATCAGTTTAACGACGGGCTGGGTATAAAACAGAGGGAGGGGTATAAAACAGAAACCTTCCAGTCACTAATAGTTCTGTATCAACATATAAAGAAAGAACTTAAGTATTCAGACTTTAAAATCTTCGAACAGACGGCCGCGCAGGTTGCAAATACATTGTATAAACTACGGAAGCAGCAAAACGTCGATCTTTCGAAGATGGAAATGATTGAAGACTCTCTACCGACAATAGAAGTGAAGCGTCTGCAAAAGATGAAGGTAAAGTGCGTGAAACGATTGTTAGGAAAAAATACAGAAGCGAATCTAATACGTAGTCTAATACATTTCACTGGAATTGATGACATGGTCTACATGGTTTGTTGATTGACTTCACAGGAGCGAATCAACTCAGCGCTTTAAATAATTACTCGCGGAACTGATTTGCTTTGGATGATTGGTGCGCGACGAGCAAAGGGCGTTAGGGTTAACTTAGAATCAGCTTAACGACGGCTGTTCCATTACCTGTTTGTGTTCCCCGAAGAAGGAAGGTTTTATTTGTAAAGCTGAAACAAAGAGCGATTTGAGACGTTACCGTAAAACGCAGGCGATTCAGATTTTATTCAACTGGGATACATTTTATGAAGTGATGTCTACGTCTGAAGCAATGCTTGATAACATTTCAGACTTGGAAGTCGAAGGAGACATCTTGCGTATCTTGAGGGATGAGGCGACAATCTTTGGTCACGAAATACGACAATATTGGGTTAAAAGTACACGCACCATATCCCTTTATGGAAGTCTAACCTTAGCTAAAAGCATAAACATGGAAGGCGTGGAAAAAAAGATATCTTTAATCAAGGCAGCTGTTTTTCTGTATGCTTCTAGATCAAGAAACAGGATCATTCCAAACAATGAGGGGTATAAAACAGAAACCTTCCAGTCACTACTAGTTCTGTATCAACATATAAAGAAAGAACTTAAGTATTCAGACTTTAATATCTTCGAACAGACGGCCGCGCAGGTTGCAAATACATTGTATAAACTACGGAAGCAGCAAAACGTCGATCTTTCGAAGATGGAAATGATTGAAGACTCTCTACCGACAATAGAAGTGAAGCGTCTGCAAAAGATGAAGGTGAAGTGCGTGAAACGATTGTTAGGAAAAAATACAGAAGCGTATCGTACGCAAATGCGATTAATCGCCGTCAAATGCCTCAAAAGTCTTGGGAAAAAACCTTGCAAATTTGCTGTAACAGCTGGTGGAGCATTAGCAAGAAAAGAAGTGACTCTTTACTCTACATTCAAATATGTCATAGTTCTTGAGGACGGTGTCGAAAAGCGGGAAAATTACAATGAAATCCTGAATTACTTTCAGTGGTTTGCGGTTCTGTTTCAAATAATACTTACGTCACTACAAGAGACGCCCATCACATCGATTGATCTGGAAGATCTGAAGGATAGTGAAGGAATAGAAGGACATAGACGATGGTTTTATGACGTTAACACCCGTTCAGGAATATCCATAGAAGGTATGATGCCGCTTGTCTACCGCGTACGCATTGGCAATGATAAGGAAGAGAGGGATGAATGGGAAGATATCCAGCTGATACAACCAGTCAGTAAAATGGTCGAATATTTGTCGTGCAAAAAAGATGTCGAACGATGCCTTTCTTTAAGACATCTACTACGAAAGTCATGTTTCATAATTGGAGATGAAGACGTGTACAAAGAATTTGCAACAGCGGTTGACAAAACAGTCTCTGAGGAGTCCAACGTTAACATAGAATTTTCTTACTTGAAGTCGCGGATTATATCAGACATGCCTGTTTCACCATTCACTACGTTAGGGATGGTGCAAATCGACACTTCATCATTTCTTTACTGGCATATTTCTGTTTGTCTTGGATATATCGCATCGCTTTTCCGTTTGGAGTATTCTTCAGGGTTTGAAATTATACGTAATTTGGTGCGGTTGCATCCTGCTCTTGGTCCGATCATGGGACAGGTTGGCGAGATGAATTTTCTTGAATGGGCACTCGCTGTTTCTTGTGAATTAAGAATGAAAGCTTACGCAAGTGGAGGTGGTTCAAGAAAGACGAATTTGAATGAACATATTTCCAAATTTGCTGGCGGTCGATGCCTTGAAGTTTGTATTCGACAAGCATGGAGGCTAGCATCGCATCTTGAAGGCATCCGGAAGTATGCCACTGAGCTAAAAGACATCACTAAGAGACGAGCGACCATTATTACACCAGAATTGAAATTTGTAAATTTCTTTAAACACAAGAAAAATCTTCGTGGCTCCTTAGATAACTTGTTCAAGTACCAGGCGCATCATACACTTCATCTTGATGACCAGGAAATGATTCTGCATCAATGTATACGGTTTGGTATAGACGCCGTGACGCGTTACAGAAATACGGAGAATTCAAATACTGAAGATATCAAGGCTGCGAAAGACTACATCATTCGTAATCGCGGCTACGATGCAAGTATTGAAGCTTGCGAGATAGTTGCTTACACGTTTTTGGAACTTCACAAAACTTCTAAAGAAACAAAGTCTCCGAAAGCTTGTGAAGACGCTGAAGCAAAGACAGATGATTGTAATTACGCTGAAAAGGCTTTGAAAGTTTGTGAAGATTATCTCAACTATTGGCAAGGACATCCTCCATGGAATGCACTTATCATCCACCGTTATCAAGCCAAGGCACTTGCCCTTACCGAACGGTCTTTAACGGAAAAGAACAGTTACTGTGATCTGTATTTAGAAAATTCCAAATCATCCAAGTTTGTTTTTGAGTTGGCCAAACAGTCGATGAATATGCAATCTTGTGATAAACATATCCTGAGAGATTTGTCTATTAATTCATTGTCTGAAGGAGCAAAGGAAAATGACGTCAGACCAATAATACTCTTTTGGGAAGATTTATGTCAATGTCAATTTAATCAAGGCTGGTATCCTGATTCAATAAAGACATTAATCGATGTATTCGTTACTTTAAAGGCAAAAGCATGTTACATATCACCTTGTGAAATTCCTATGCTTGTCGGAAAAGATGCTGTACGCCTCTATCTTGAGATGGCCGTTCGATGCCATGCTTTTGGAAATACCGTACGAGGTAAAACTTTGGGAGGTATACATAAATGTTTCTGTGTTTGTGCGCTTATCAAGAAAAAGGAACTTTACGAACGTTTCTACAGTGGATCAATGGATTTCAAATCTTTCCAAAGAGAATGTGATCAAATATTTTCTCGTAAGATTGAGCTAAAGAACGTCTTGATGAGATCTGTTCCAAATGGTATGAACATCGTACCGATTATAAATGAGATAAATCTTGTTTTAAGGGAGTTTGACGAAGATCAAACCCTCTTATAACCAACTTGTACATGTATTTGTACTGTACTTAGAACAAATTCTTTCGTAAGACACCTAAACATGATATGTCCCAAAGGGTATGAACATCGTACCGATTTTAAATCGAATGAATCTTAGTTTTAGGAAGTTACACGAAGATCAAATCCTCTTATAAGTAATTTGTACCCTATGTGTCCTGAATGTGTACCGTACTTACAATAAATTCTTTCGTAAGACACCTAAACAAGATATGTCCCAATGAGTTTTAATATCATACCGATTTTATATCAAAAGAATCTTTGTTTAAGGAAGTTAGACGAAGATCAAATCCTCTTGTAAGTAATTTGTAACCTATGTGTCCTGAATTTGTACCGTACTTACAATAAATTCTTTCGTAAGACACCTAAACAAGATATGTCCCAATGGGTTTGAATATCGTACCGATTTTATATCAAAAGAATGAATGAATCACATTTTACGCCATATAAAGATGGACGAACCCCTTTTGTAAATAATATAGGCCTATATTGATTGTGTACTTTGAATAAATTCACCTGATTTCATAAAAAGTGTTTCGAATGTAGTGGAGCGAATGTAGTGAGGCGGACGATCAATCTATATTATACCGTAACGAAGTTTCACCGGAGGTAACGTCCAGCCTTGGCTTTATTTTGATCAGCGCTTCGAGAGAATCGGGGATCTGGGAATGGGAGAATTTTCAGCAACTTCTTTCTCAAGACATCTGAGAAAATGGAAGCGCCTGATGAGAACTTAGTCCTTCAATAAGAAATTTTGATGATGATGATGATGATGATTCTTGATGGATGAGCTTCGAAAGATTATGAGAGAGAGAGAAAAAAACGAGAGAGAGATAGAAGAGAGAGGGAGAGAGAGAAAAAAGATCAAATGCTAGAGCTTTGTCAAATCATCGCGGTACCTGTTGCGCGTCAACTATATCGAATAGTAAGACTAATATTCACCAGGAATTTGACATTCAGCCCTGTTTTGAAATATAATCTCCGCCGCTAGACCTCATCGGTGATAAGCGCCACTCTATCTTTTAAACAATAATATTAATAATCTGTATATATTATGTTATTTTTAGTGACTTTTCACCGGAGGGTGTTGCGCGCCACGAACAAATAAGTGGGTTCACAATCTTATTCTATGAGAAACGGCAGATACCGCAGGCAACATAGGCGCTTACATGCAGAAACAACATCCGCAATTGCAGTTTGTTTATTTGTTTGAAATTTATGGCGTTTTCAACTACTAAGGTCATTTATGCCAGGTCAATGCTTACAGTATACGATTCAATACTTCCAGTTTATAGCCCGGATCAATTGCAGTTGATATCCCCATTCCTGTGTCCTACCGTCCCCAATCCCAGCTATTATTTACCCGTATTATTTCTGTTACTATAATACCCATGTATCTGACTCAGCCTGTCCCGTTCGTTGTGCAAAACGCCATCCGGTGAAAATCTTTATAATAATAATAATATTAATAATTGCAGTTGACATTTGTTATAAGGTCGAGGGAGTATTTAACGAAAAATCTACATTCGGTGCACGCCATTAGACAATAGGAGAGTTGCAAAACTGCTGGTGTTGCAGTCTGTTGAAGCAATTAGTGACATCAACTATACTCTTTGTGGAGTTTGGTCGTGAAACCTGACGTAATACCTGTGGTCACGTACGAATATTTCCCTTTCAATCAATCTTTACTCGATGAAGGAGCTGAGCTCAGAAAGCTGGTCTGAAGTATATTCCAATAAACGGGTTGAGGCAACTGGGGTTAGGGTCAGGGTGAGGTAGCTTGGGTTTGGTTGACCCAGACTGAACGGTAAATTTATTTTGACTTATTCTGTCTAATACAATAGTAGGGTATTTTCCCAAAAGCTTCTCTGAAATATATTCCAATAAACTGGACTGAACGTTGCATCTGTTATGACTTATTCTGTCTATTACTAAAGTAGGGTGGTACCCCGAGAGTGGTGTCGGTAGCTGAGAAAAGATTTTAAAAGTTTCTGCTTTTGTGTTGCACTTAAATATAAAGAAGGGCTGTGCGTTAACTGAGCTTACGTTGTATATCCGGAACCGTTGAATTATTATTATTATTATTATTATTATTATTATAAAGATTTTCAGTGGCGCTTACCACCACGACGAACAAGACGGAGCAGTTACATGGGTATAATAGTAACATAAATAGTACGCATAAGTAATAGCTGGGATTGGGGATAATTTGGGACGATAGCACACAGGAATGGGGGTTCTATATTATAGTCCCGGATTCTGTAACATAATCGTAAACAAAAGAAGCTAGTTCGGGAATTGTGAGTAAAATGTATAGTGAGAAATCAGACCCGTTGTACTTTGCTGACACTCGACACTCGTCACAGGTTTTTAGGCACATCAGTTAGTGCGGCCCTACTCCCCACGCACGCATGGAACGAATTTAGCTTCAGTCGCTGGTTAATGAAATAAAACTCTTTCCTCTTTCTCTCACTCTCTCCATGTCTTTCCCTCCTCTCTTCACTCTCTCTCTCTTTCCTGTCTCTGATCTCTCTCTCTCGTCCTCTCGTTATCCCTCTCCTCTCCCCCTTCTCTCTCTCGTACTCTCGCATTCTCTATCTCTCTATCTCTCTTCCTCCCCCCTCCACTAAGGTAATATTGTAGAGGTAACAATCCACCTGCTTTATTGTATCCGGCAATGGTAGCGGTGTACACATGATTGTCAGTCAGTCCAGTAACAGTAGTTTTAGTCCGCAGACCTTTCGTTTGGAAATTGTAAGTCGTGCCAGCTCCAGGACCAGCTACAGCCGTGACAACAATCTGAAAATTTGATTTTTGCGGATTAGAGATAAGAAAATATCTAAGCTTGTTCATGCGCTCTCGGATCAGAATGCAAAGGCACAATAACGGCAAAAGGTGTAGAAAGATTCAGGAGAGTGGACTCTTGTTTGGGAGTTATGAAGTATACACATTACTAACGTCAGGTCAATGCTTAGTACACGTCTCAATACGTCCGATCCATATCCCGGGACCACTATCAAAATCAAAAACTCTCTTCTTTAATATGAAAAATGGGCAAGATATTAAGGTTGGGGATCAAAAAGGTAGCGTAACTTGTAAAACCTGGTTTAAATTTTATTCCGGGTTGAAAACTTCTAACCATGCGATAAAAATTTAGAGTAAACGATTTTTAAGATGGAATTTTATCCTTGCACTTACTCCGACTATGGAAATAGTTACAACCATGCTCCTAAGAGTCCTTTGTCGCCTTATAATAGACGAGTATAAACACCAAGCCTTAGAGCAGGAGTATCTTATGATATCTTTTTCATCTCCACCATTAAAGAAGATAGTTGGACGGGGTAGCAAAATGTTCAGGAAATTCTGTAGGTTTCACAAGCTGTCCCAGCTCCTACGTCACCGGGTCAAACTGAATAGGAATCTACAGGGGCCTACACGAAACTGCCAAGACTTAGCTGAAAAGCCTCCAATGATCTTCTGTATGCATAGCGCGCACTGGTGTTCTAAACCACTGAAATTAAACTCTACGGTCAAGTTTTAAATATAAGATATCTGAAGATGTATTCGAAATTGTATCCCAAATTGTATCCTAGCGCCCACTAGTGTTCGAAAATGCCGACATTAAACTCTATGGTTACGGTTTAAGTATAAGATATCTGAAGATGTATTCCAAATTGTATCCCAAATTGTATCCTAGCACCCACTAGTGTGCGAAACCGCCGAAATTAAACTCTATAATTTCGGTTTAAATATACCCTGAAGATCAAACCTTGTACCCTTGCACTCTACCAGTCTCGGCTCTTAATAGATCCCATTGAAGATCAGCTTCTACTGCCCGTGGAGCGACGGTCCCAAGTCTCAAGCCAGTTGGTGCGGTGCAGGGTGCTGCAACAGATCAGGAAAAATTTAGTGAATAGATATCATTGAGTGAATATCAAGGCAGTTTTAACTTCCAGGCAAATTTAATGGAGGCTTAGTTCACAAGATTAGGTGACTCAACATAACAGGCCCTAAGTCTAATAGCAGCCTAGCCGATTGCGGACCGATTCTACCATTTTCCGAACTCGAAAATCCAACTCACCAAGCTCAAATGTGCGGATGATTCGTGCGCGACTCTCTGGTCCTTCTCCCACATCGTTCTTTGCTCTGATGGTGACGTTATAAGGCGCGTACACTTCGTCGTCTTCGACCTTCGAAAACATTCGGTTGGGTTAGAATGGTGGAGGAAGATAACATTTTCACCCACGATGAGGTACCTCCATGGCCTCCCAATTACCCACTCACTACCTCAATGTGGTGACTGGCCAGTATGGCTTGACTGTTACAGTACACAGGCAAATGTATGTGTATCAGTATCTAACGTGAAAGCCGTACTTCCAAATCGTATTTCCTATCCTGGACCTGCAATATGTGGAGTACGTCCTAGCCTGCGAGAGATTCTTATAAAGACCAAATATTTATAGCCATTCTAGTTCCTAGTGTTACGTCCGTGGCGCACCAGACTTCATCGGTGATAAGCACCACGCTCTCTTTTAAACAATAATAATATTTTGGTAATAATAATATTGAGGAGTTGGCCTATCATGGACTTTTCCTGTCACAGATCTTACCCTAAAAGTGTAATTCCTAGCTTGACTTCCGTAGACAACAGTCTCTTCCCAGTTATACTTCTGGATCTTATCCCTGGCTGTATTGTTGTGAACGAGGTCGGGGATCACGAAGTCATCGACGTATATCTTTTGAATGGCAACAACGTAGTTGATCCGACTCTGATCTGAACCGTAGTATTCCGGCTCAAGAGGCTGAAAGATAAGTTAACGGTCACTTGATGAAGAAGTATAAGATAGGGAAAGACGCTATCCAAACATGTCTCAAAGAGGCCCTTATGAGTAAAACGATCGCTAGTGTTGATGAATTGGTGTACAAATGTTGCCAAGTTTGTGAAAACATCAAGAAAAAAGAACTTTACAAACTTTACTATCAAGGAGTTATCAATTTCAAAATTATTTGTGAAAAAAGTGACTGGATATACAATTTCAAAAACGATCTTATTAGGATCTTGTTAACAACGTCCAATTCATTTGCCTTGAAGGTCAGGCCGATTATGCCACGCTTCAGTACATGCTTGAAGAATCTGGCAGCAGAAGAATTTCACCGAATAATGTTCTACAAGGAACTTCAATACGACGATTTGAGTAGAATTTGAGTAGGATTTGTCGTATTAAGACGAATCGATCATTATTTAAACGCTGTACGGCTCGGCCTACTTTTCAAATTGGTGGTTTGCTGTCGTGGCTCTCGATGTATCAATCGATAAGCTTCTCCATATTTGCCGTCGAAACATGTTTTACGTTTCCAGTAAATTCAGGCAAAGTCAAATCGTCTTTAACGGATTGCGCCCGGGAAAGCAAAAGGGTCTGTGATACATATTATGATCACCTGAGACCTGATTGGGCATTGCAGGTGTGTAGTTTGATGTATTTGGTCAAACTACTCCCTCGCCTAACAATGTGTCTACGCCCGGTTTAGTCTCTGACTGGAAGGATATAGGCTGACTTCATTCCGACTTGATTCTAGGATGAGAAATACTGTTTCCTGTGATATTAAGTTTTTAAAAGAACAGCAGAGAAGATAATGGCGGACGATTAATAGAAGAAATTTGAGGATGACCTCACGAAATTAACCTCCAACCCTATTTATTTTAAAACCTTATTTAGTGACTTTCGGAAATATTCTCTCTTGTCAGGTCAAATAGTGAAGATGGAATCACCAGTTATCATTGAATTATCATAGCTTTACTGAGAGATCATTTTTGAAGGCACCGTTGTGCGCTGAAATGGCGGCGAAATACGATTTTTCGTTTATTGCAACCAAACCAACGGAATGGTCAGTTATAACAATTGCATAATTTGACTTCGCCTTCAACTGATCAAGAAGCGGATGGTTTCGTGAAGTAGGTTTTATAATCTATGAAAGGGGGTGTTAGATCCATGATGTAAACTGTTTCATATGTTCTTGTGCCATTCTTATGATTTTATGACATGCCAATCATGATTTAGAAATAAAGTGGTTAGTGATTTTGTAATTACGTTCATTGGGTCATATCGGCTGTTCTCAAATTGGTGTGCTTGTTCCGTTAGGCCGCGCGAGACAATCTTAAAAAGGATGCGCGCGAAGGACATTCTAAACTAATCAACTCGACGCAGCAAATGAAAATTGCTACTTTCCACCAGACGCCAAACTCTCGAAACCACTGAGATGCGATTTACGATTTCCCGGTTGAGGTCTACGACGTGCAAAACCTGAACCAAACCCAGTTGAAGAAATACTGTCGTGGACAAGCAAGTGCATCCATTGATACGAAAATACAGACGTATTCGTTATGTAGAAAACTGTCAGCCATTTAAAACATGTATGCAACTGTTGCGTGAATTGGTAAGTATATATAAGTATAAGTATAAGTATAAGTATAAGTATAAGTATAAGTATAAGTATAAGTATAAGTATAAGTATATATATAAGTATATATACCTATAGGTTTGCCATGTTCATACAGGGCGAAAAGCAGAATTCCGAAAGTGTTACGCGTTACGCCTGATTTTAGTATCGTAAAGAAGATCACCAGTGTGTGTGCTTCATTATCCCTACAGTCATTACTAGGGCGGGGCATTCGAATCGAATCGAAAAACAAGATATTGGGACCGAATCGAATAGGAATTCGTTCTCTTTTCGAATTTCGAATACTACAACAACTTAAAGCTCTATACGCATTTCAACGTGAACGTATCCAGGAGAGGTTTAGCTTGAAGATCTCCTTTTGCCTAGTGCCACAGTTTTGACTTGGGATTTTGGGCATTTTGCTGTTACCCTGACAGCACGCCATGAAGTTTTAGACAAAACTTCACATTTGGCTAGTTGCGTCTTTGCATGTTCGTTACCTTTGATAATATATTTTCAATCGAGTTTTATCGAATTAGGTTAATAACTAGGTCAGCCATGTCTAGTCCGTATTCGATTCTATTCGATTGCAATTACTCGATTCGATCCGATGTTTCATACTATTCGAGTTTACCCAGCCCTAGTCATTACACTTCTTCAGAACGGACTCTCACACATTGGGAGTCTAATACATTTCACTGGAATTGATGACATGGTCTACATGGTTTGTTGATTGACTTCACAGGAGCGAATCAACTCAGCGCTTTAAATAATTACTCGCGGAACTGATTTGCTTTGGATGATTGGTGCGCGACGAGCAAAGGGCGTTAGGGTTAACTTAGAATCAGCTTAACGACGGCTGTTCCATTACCTGTTTGTGTTCCCCGAAGAAGGAAGGTTTTATTTGTAAAGCTGAAACAAAGAGCGATTTGAGACGTTACCGTAAAACGCAGGCGATTCAGATTTTATTCAACTGGGATACATTTTATGAAGTGATGTCTACGTCTGAAGCAATGCTTGATAACATTTCAGACTTGGAAGTCGAAGGAGACATCTTGCGTATCTTGAGGGATGAGGCGACAATCTTTGGTCACGAAATACGACAATATTGGGTTAAAAGTACACGCACCATATCCCTTTATGGAAGTCTAACCTTAGCTAAAAGCATAAACATGGAAGGCGTGGAAAAAAAGATATCTTTAATCAAGGCAGCTGTTTTTCTGTATGCTTCTAGATCAAGAAACAGGATCATTCCAAACAATGAGGGGTATAAAACAGAAACCTTCCAGTCACTACTAGTTCTGTATCAACATATAAAGAAAGAACTTAAGTATTCAGACTTTAATATCTTCGAACAGACGGCCGCGCAGGTTGCAAATACATTGTATAAACTACGGAAGCAGCAAAACGTCGATCTTTCGAAGATGGAAATGATTGAAGACTCTCTACCGACAATAGAAGTGAAGCGTCTGCAAAAGATGAAGGTGAAGTGCGTGAAACGATTGTTAGGAAAAAATACAGAAGCGTATCGTACGCAAATGCGATTAATCGCCGTCAAATGCCTCAAAAGTCTTGGGAAAAAACCTTGCAAATTTGCTGTAACAGCTGGTGGAGCATTAGCAAGAAAAGAAGTGACTCTTTACTCTACATTCAAATATGTCATAGTTCTTGAGGACGGTGTCGAAAAGCGGGAAAATTACAATGAAATCCTGAATTACTTTCAGTGGTTTGCGGTTCTGTTTCAAATAATACTTACGTCACTACAAGAGACGCCCATCACATCGATTGATCTGGAAGATCTGAAGGATAGTGAAGGAATAGAAGGACATAGACGATGGTTTTATGACGTTAACACCCGTTCAGGAATATCCATAGAAGGTATGATGCCGCTTGTCTACCGCGTACGCATTGGCAATGATAAGGAAGAGAGGGATGAATGGGAAGATATCCAGCTGATACAACCAGTCAGTAAAATGGTCGAATATTTGTCGTGCAAAAAAGATGTCGAACGATGCCTTTCTTTAAGACATCTACTACGAAAGTCATGTTTCATAATTGGAGATGAAGACGTGTACAAAGAATTTGCAACAGCGGTTGACAAAACAGTCTCTGAGGAGTCCAACGTTAACATAGAATTTTCTTACTTGAAGTCGCGGATTATATCAGACATGCCTGTTTCACCATTCACTACGTTAGGGATGGTGCAAACCGACACTTCATCATTTCTTTACTGGCATATTTCTGTTTGTCTTGGATATATCGCATCGCTTTTCCGTTTGGAGTATTCTTCAGGATTTGATATTATACGTACTTTGGTGCGGTTGCATCCTGCTCTTGGTCCGATCATGGGACAGGTTGGCGAGATAAATTTTCTTGAATGGGCATTCGCTGTTTCTTGTGAATTAAGAATGAAAGCTTACGCAAGTGGAGGTGGTTCAAGAAAGAAGAATTTGAATGAACATATTTCCAAATTTGCTGGCGGTCGATGCCTTGAAGTTTGTATTCGACAAGCATGGAGGCTAGCATCGCATCTTGAAGGCATCCGGAAGTATGCCACTGAGCTAAAAGACACCACTAAGAGACGAGCCATCATTTTTCCACCAGAATTCAAATTTGTAAATTTCTTTAATTACAAGAAAAATCTTCGTGGCTCCTTAGATAACTTGTTCAAGTACCAGGCGCATCATACACTTCATCTTGATGACCAGGAAATGATTCTGCATCAATGTATACGGTTTGGTATAGACGCCGTGACGCGTTACAGAAATACTGAGAATTCAAATACTGAAGATATCAAGGCTGCGAAAGACTACATTATACGTAATCGCGGCTACGATGCAAGCATTGAAGCTTGCGAGATAGTTGCTTACACGTTTTTGGAACTTCACAAAACTTCTAAAGAAACAAAGTCTCCGAATGCTTGTGAAGACGCTGAAGCAAAGGCAGATGATTGTAATTACGCTGAAAAGGCTTTGAAAGTTTGTGAAGATTATCTCAACTATTGGCAAGGACATCCTCCATGGAATGCACTTATCATCCACCGTTATCAAGCCAAGGCACTTGCCCTTACCGAACGGTCTTTAACGGAAAAGAACAGTTACTGTGATCTGTATTTAGAAAATTCCAAATCATCCAAGTTTGTTTTTGAGTTGGCCAAACAGTCGATGAATATGCAATCTTGTGATAAACATATCCTGAGAGATTTGTCTATAAATTCATTGTTTGAAGGAGCAAAGGAAAATGACGTCAGACCAATAATACTCTTTTGGGAAGATTTATGTCAATGTCAATTTAATCAAGGCTGGTATCCTGATTCAATAAAGACATTAATCGATGTATTCGTTACTTTAAAGGCAAAAGCATGTTACATATCACCTTGTGAAATTCCTATGCTTGTCGGAAAAGATGCTGTACGCCTCTATCTGGAGATGGCCGTTCGATGCCATGCTTTTGGAAATACCGTACGAGGTAAAACTTTAGGAGCTATACATAAATGTTTCAGTGTTTGTGCGCTTATCAAGAAAAAGGAACTTTACGAACGTTTCTACAGTGGATCAATGGATTTCAAATCTTTCCAAAGAGAATGTGATCAAATATTTTCTCGTAAGATTGAGCTAATGAACGTCTTGATGATATCTATTCCAAATGGTATGAACATCGTACCGATTATAAATGAGATAAATCTTGTTTTAACGGAGTTTGACGAAGATCAATCCCTCTTATAACCAACTTGTACATGTATTTGTACTGTACTTAAAACAAATTCTTTCGTAAGACACCTAAACATGATATGTCCCAAAGGGTATGAACATCGTACCGATTTTAAATCGAATGAATCTTTGTTTAAGGAAGTTACACGAAGATCAAATCCTCTTATAAGTAATTTGTACCCTATGTGTCCTGAATGTGTACCGTACTTACAATAAATTCTTTCGTAAGACACCTAAACAAGATATGTCCCAATGGATTTTAATATCATACCGATTTTATATCAAAAGAATCTTTGTTTAAGGAAGTTAGACGAAGATCAAATCCTCTTGTAAGTAATTTGTAACCTATGTGTCCTGAATTTGTACCGTACTTACAATAAATTCTTTCGTAAGACACCTAAACAAGATATGTCCCAATGGGTTTGAATATCGTACCGATTTTATATCAAAAGAATGAATGAATCACCTTTTACGCCATATAAAGATGGACGAACCCCTTTCGTAAATAATATAGGCCTATATTGATTGTGTACTTTGAATAAATTCACCTGATTTCATACAAAGTGTTTCGAATGTAGTGGAGCGAATGTAGTGAGGCGGACGATCAATCTATATTATACCGTAACGAAGTTTCACCGGAGGTAACGTCCAGCATTGGCTTTATTTTGATCAGCGCTTCGAGAGAATCGGTGTAGCGGTCGATACAAGGGTGCTTGTATGAGTCGCTATGATTGGAGCCCTGGCGTATTCACAGTCTCTGTCAACGCACGCAGTCGCGATCTATCTTGCTGAAGTTCTCTATAGTAATCCCGACCACAAATATAGATTCCCGGAAAGTACTGTATTCCTCAGCAAAGTCACCAACGTATACAACGTATCCACCAAAGTATGATCACGAAAGTATGATCACGATAGTATGGTCACGAAAGTATTATCACGAAAGTATGTGGTCAAAAACTTGTGAAATTACCAGACTAATAACATACTAAAAGATGAGAAGGATTACAAAGTAAAAGGCGTATAACGGATAAATAAACGAGGCGCGTCCCGAGATAAGCGGCATCCCGCGTGGCTGCGAAATGTGAAAGGGACGATCACCAGACATGACGGCTATAACATGCGAGAACTAGTCTCGGAGCAGACGTTCTCACGTACAAGGCTCAGTGGTTTGGTACCGGATACGGCTGCCTTCCATTACAATCGGGGATCTGGGAATGGGAGAATTTTCAGCAACTTCTTTCTCAAGACATCTGAGAAAATGGAAGCGCCTGATGAGAACTTAGTCCTTCAATAAGAAATTTTGATGATGATGATGATGATTCTTGATGGATGAGCTTCGAAAGATTATGAGAGAGAGAGAGAAAAAACGAGAGAGAGAGAGAAGAGAGAGGGAGAGAGAGAAAAAAGATCAAATGCTAGAGCTTTGTCAAATCATCGCGGTACCTGTTGCGCGTCAACTATATCGAATACTAAGACTAATATTCACCAGGAATTTGACATTCAGCCCTGTTTTGAAATATAATCTCCGCCGCTAGACCTCATCGGTGATAAGCGCCACTCTATCTTTTAAACAATATTATTAATAATCTGTATATATTATGTTATTTTTAGTGACTTTTCACCGGAGGGTGTTGCGCGCCACGAACAAATAAGTGGGTTCACAATCTTATTCTATGAGAAACGGCAGATACCGCAGGCAACATAGGCGCTTACATGCAGAAACAACATCCGCAATTGCAGTTTGTTTATTTGTTTGAAATTTATGGCGTTTTCAACTACTAAGGTCATTTATGCCAGGTCAATGCTTACAGTATACGTTTCAATACTTCCAGTTTATAGCCCGGATCAATTGCAGTTGATATCCCCATTCCTGTGTCTTACCGTCCCCAATCCCAGCTATTATTTACCCGTATTATTTCTGTTACTATAATACCCATGTATCTGACTCAGCCTGTCCCGTTCGTTGTGCAAAACGCCATCCGGTGAAAATCTTTATAATAATAATAATATTAATAATTGCAGTTGACATTTGTTATAAGGTCGAGGGAGTATTTAACGAAAAATCAACATTCGGTGCAAGCCATTAGACAATAGGAGAGTTGCAAAACTGCTGGTGTTGCAGTCTGTTGAAGCAATTAGTGACATCAACTATACTGTTTGTGGAGTTTGGTCGTGAAACCTGACGTAATACCTGTGGTCACGTACGAATATTTCCCTTTCAATCAATCTTTACTCGATGAAGGAGCTGAGCTCCGAAAGCTGGTCTGAAGTATATTCCAATAAACGGGTTGAGGCAACTGGGGTTGGGGTCAGAGTGAGGTAGCTTGGGTTTGGTTGACCCACGCTGAACGTTAAATTTATTGTGACTTATTCTGTCTAATACAATAGTAGGGTATTTTCCCGAAAGCTTCTCTGAAATATATTCCAATAAACTGGATTGGACGTTGCATCTGTTATGACTTATTCTGTCTATTACTAAAGTAGGGTGGTACCCCGAGAGTGGTGTCGGTAGCTGAGAAAAGATTTTAAAAGTTTCTGCTTTTGTGTTGCACTTAAATATAAAGAAGGGCTGTGCGTTAACTGAGCTTACGTTGTATATCCGGAACCGTTGAATTATTATTATTATTATTATTATTATTATTATAAAGATTTTCAGTGGCGCTTACCACCACGACGAACAAGACGGAGCAGTTACATGGGTATAATAGTAACATAAATAGTACGCATAAGTAATAGCTGGGATTGGGGATAATTTGGGACGATAGCACACAGGAATGGGGGTTCTATATTATAGTCCCGGATTCTGTAACATAATCGTAAACAAAAGAAGCTAGTTCGGGAATTGTGAGTAAAATGTATAGTGAGAAATCAGACCCGTTGTACTTTGCTGACACTCTCCTTACTCTCCGTACTTTCAAACGGCAACAGCAATAGTGGAATTAAGGCAATTTATTGGAACCAGCACAGCGAAATCAAAGGCAGAAGACAGAGCTAATTACTTATACTTTTCTCAGTAACGGTGTTGAATTATTCCTGAATAAACGGAAGCTGGACATTACATTTTGCAGCAAACATAGAACGAACCAGTCGTATATTTTTAACTGCATTGGTTTGCTAACATCTCTAATGTTGGTCAAGGGGTTAGTGCCAGGTAGCCTAATAGATCTTCGTTATAGAGAGGCAAAGGAGAGCTGTAAACTGCATTTTTTGAGTGGTCTCGCGTTCGATCCCCAAGCGACTCACACCAAATACTTCAAAATCCTATGGTAGGAAGTCAGCAGTGGTGATGAGTGAGGACTATTCGCTTACTGATCAGGAGGCCCTGTGATCGATACCCAGCCGACTCAAGCCAAAACACTTTCAAATTGGTATCCGTTCCTTCGGTACTGGTGAACACTGTCTCGTTCCTTCTATACTAGGTAGTCAGTATCGGAATCACAAAGAAAGGAAGGAAATGATTCAATCATCTTCTAATTAGTGAACAATTCATGAAGTCAAAAAGTAAAAGAACAAAATAGACCTTATCCTTCTTGACATGATAGGCTAGATCAATTCATCGGTAATATCTGTCGTATTAGCTCCTATTTAGCTTCGTTAAAAAAAAGATAGAATTCACGATTACACTTTGCAGTCGGTCGTTGGATATTCAATCGACAAAACCCAAGATTTGGGTACTAAGAAACCCAGGAAGAGTCAAAAAAACCAAGATCTGGGCGTAAAAGACCAAACAACGGGAGCCTTGCTTATTACTAACAGTCTCTTACGACATTGTCTAGGGCCCTATGGATATGAGTTATGACATTCTAAGTTGTGTAGTATGCATTTACATCTGGTGAGTCAATGATGAGCTAGATAATGTGATCAGGGTTAGATCTTTAATATTTTCAGTGGCGCTTACCAGCGGGTGGTGTTTTGCACCACGAACAAGACAGTCTGGAGCAGTTATATGAACATGGTAATGGTTCCAATCCATCTTCGCTATGGAGCAGAGCCCGGATGCTAGTATTAATATGCCATATTGAAACAGGAGGATGACTTACAAATTTGTAATGCGTGAAATTTGAAATAGGCCTAATATCAGATAGAGAAATGCTAGAAGGTCTGAAAGGCAGGATATTAACGACTGGATGACCTTTCAAGTCTAGAGATCGTCACAATAAAATATCTAAGTTTGTGACAACGTAGATGAATGTATGGATGGCTGGATGCACAGAATCGATAAGCGATGAAATTACCCACAATGGGAATCTATAACATAGAGTAGCCTATAACGGTAAAGCAAAAAGTTTGGCTTAAGCGGGTTGGATAATAGTTGGGTATTAAATTTCATCGTGCCATTCTGAATTGAAGTAGAAATTCTTGAGAGTCAGTCGAAATATTGTGAAGGTCCTAGTATGGTAAGGCAGAAGGTTGAAAGGCTTTGAAGTCTACTTGAGATTGTAAGAGTTGAAATACTAAGGTTTAACAGTTTTCCGTTGAAAAATCATTTGTCTATAAGTCCAATTTTAAAAATAGCATCCACAGTAGAGTGACGATCATCACGATGATACCGTTGAATTTGATAGTAGATGCTCCGCAGCAGACAGCTGAAATATCAAGTATGTAATTAACCAAGAACTATTCAATTTAGTGAGTGATTTGGCTGTCCGCTTTCTGCTTTGATTCGTCAGAATTAAACTGTGGTTAACCGGAAATCGAGAGGTTCATGGGTTGATTCCCTACCGAGCCAAACCAAAGACTTTAAAATTGATATCCATTCTGCCTACGCTTGCTAGTTAGTATCTGGGCAGTGCGGATGGTTGTGGTTGTGATAGTGATCCAGGATACAAAGCAGAAATATTTACATGTACCGTAAGCAGTGGCATGACCCATGGCCTACTAAACCACGGCCTTACACCCAATCTAATGAGCGAAGAATTAGATGGCAGGTACGCCAGGCAGTCCGATTACTCGCAAACAAAACGCGCGGATGCATATTGGCGTCAGTGCCACAATGTGCAACCGTGACTCAAGCCAATCGGAGTCTAAACCGACAAGTGTCGAATAAGTCCCTGCTCCCATCGTATATCTATCATTCGGTGTTGTTTCATTCAAAACATTTAGAGTACACTAAAGATATTGAGATTATCACACACAAGATGTCTCCAATGTTGCGCGGATGAATACAACAGTGAGTAGCGTGAGTTGCCATGCATGACTTTAGTAGGCTTACCAGATTCCGTTGATACATATTTGATAGCAGTTGGAGGTCCATCACCTCCGGCGCTGTAACCTTTCACCCAGATATTATAGTTGCCGCCCCGCGGGAAGGTAAACATGTATTTGGTGGCTGTTGTCTTGAAGCTCATTCCAGTGGAAGAAAGAAGGCCGTTCCTCCAGTATTGAACCTTGATAAAGAATAAATTCATATTAATATTAGTGGTGAATGAAAATCGGGCGTTTTTGCGATAAATCACAAAATCAAAATTGAAGAGTGTAGTGGAGCCGGTGGTGGACGATCAATAGATATTGTAAAAAAGATCACCACAGATTTAGCGTCCAGCCTTAGTTTATTGAGAATTAAAACATTCACTAGCTTTCATAGCTCCGCTCCTTCATCATCGTCTACTTCATCTTCACCGGATGAAGGAGCGAAGCTCCGAAAGCTAGTGAATGTATTAATTCTCAATAAACTAAGGCTGGAGGCTAAATCTGTGGTGATCTTCTTTACAAAATCAAAATACGTATACGTAAGTATGCTGCGTTTGTCCACACAGGCACACAAAGTGCCAGCTCTGGCGAAGAAAAATATGAATATGAAATATGAATATGAATATGAATATGTAAGAAGAGCGCCCACAATAGGAATCAATATAATACAACTTACTTTGTAGCCAAGAAACTTTGCCTCGTCAGGTGAATTAACCTTGTCCGCAATGGACGACCAACTCGCAGTCACTGTTCGGTTGAGGATAGAAAGTTCAAACTCATCTGGAGCGACGCTTGGTGGTTTCTTTGCAGTGTTGAATTCCAATGCAGCGCTGGACGGACCAGTACCTGAAGAAAAGAAACAGTTCTAAAATTTGCGCTAACAGGCGTGAATATCAGGCTCCAATGGATCTCGTAATACTAAGTCGATGAATAACCCGAGACGGTATGATAGAACCTTAAGAGGTTTTAAGGCACATCAGTTAGTGCGGCCCTACTCCCCACGCACGCATGGGACGAATTTAGCTTCAGTCGCTGGTTAATGAAATAAAACTCTTTCCTCTTTCTCTCACTCTCTCCCTGTCTTTCCCTCCTCTCTTCACTCTCTCTCTTGCCTGTCTCTGATCTCTCTCTCTCTTCCTCTCGTTATCCCTCTCCTCTCCCCCTTCTCTCTCTCGTACTCTCGCATTCTCTATCTCTCTATCTCTCTTCCTCCCCCCTCCACTAAGGTAATATTGTAGAGGTAACAATCCACCTGCTTTATTGTATCCGGCAATGGTAGCGGTGTACACATGATTGTCAGTCAGTCCAGTAACAGTAGTTTTAGTCCGCAGACCTTTCGTTTGGAAATTGTAAGTCGTCCCAGCTCCAGGACCAGCTACAGCCGTGACAACAATCTGAAAATTTGATTTTTGCGGATTAGAGATGAGAAAATTTCTAAGCTTGTTCATGCGCTCTCGGATCAGAATGCAAAGGCACAATAACGGCAAAAGGTGTAGAAAGATTCAGGAGAGTGGACTCTTGTTTGGGAGTTATGAAGTATACACATTACTAACGTCAGGTCAATGCTTAGTACACGTGTCAATACGTCCGGTTGATATCCCGGGACCACTATCAAAATCAAAACCTCTCTTCTTTAATATGAAAAATGGACAAGATATTAAGGGTGCGGATCAATAAGGTGGCGTAAATTGTTAAACTTGGTTTAAATTTTATTCCGGGTTTAAAAACTTCTAACCGTGCCATTAAATCTTGGAATAGACAGTTTATAAGATGAAATTTATCCTCGCACTTATTCTGTCTATGGAAATAGTTACAACCATTCTCCGAAGAGTCTTTTGTCGCCTTATAATAGACGCGTTGGAACACCAAGCCTTAGACCAGGAGTATCTTATGATGTCTTTTTCATCTCCACCATTAAAGAAGATAGTTGGACGGGGTAGCAAAATGTTCAGGAAATTCTGTAGGTTTCACAAGCTGTCCCAGCTCCTACGTCACCAGGTCAAACTGAATAGGAATCTACAGGGGCCTACACGAAACTGCCAAGACTTAGCTGAAAAGCCTCCAATGATCTTCTGTATGCATAGCGCGCACTGGTGTTCTAAACCACTGAAATTAAACTCTACGGTCAAGTTTTAAATATAAGATATCTGAAGATGTATTCGAAATTGTATCCCAAATTGTATCCTAGCGCCCACTAGTGTTCGAAAATGCCGACATTAAACTCTATGGTTACGGTTTAAGTATAAGATATCTGAAGATGTATTCCAAATTGTATCCCAAATTGTATCCTAGCACCCACTAGTGTGCGAAACCGCCGAAATTAAACTCTATAATTTCGGTTTAAATATACCCTGAAGATCAAACCTTGTACCCTTGCACTCTACCAGTCTCGGCTCTTAATAGATCCCATTGAAGATCAGCTTCTACTGCCCGTGGAGCGACGGTCCCAAGTCTCAAGCCAGTTGGTGCGGTGCAGGGTGCTGCAACAGATCAGGAAAAATTTAGTGAATAGATATCATTGAGTGAATATCAAGGCAGTTTTAACTTCCAGGCAAATTTAATGGAGGCTTAGTTCACAAGATTAGGTGACTCAACATAACAGGCCCTAAGTCTAATAGCAGCCTAGCCGATTGCGGACCGATTCTACCATTTTCCGAACTCGAAAATCCAACTCACCAAGCTCAAATGTGCGGATGATTCGTGCGCGACTCTCTGGTCCTTCTCCCACATCGTTCTTTGCTCTGATGGTGACGTTATAAGGCGCGTACACTTCGTCGTCTTCGACCTTCGAAAACATTCGGTTGGGTTAGAATGGTGGAGGAAGATAACATTTTCACCCACGATGAGGTACCTCCATGGCCTCCCAATTACCCACTCACTACCTCAATGTGGTGACTGGCCAGTATGGCTTGACTGTTACAGTACACAGGCAAATGTATGTGTATCAGTATCTAACGTGAAAGCCGTACTTCCAAATCGTATTTCCTATCCTGGACCTGCAATATGTGGAGTACGTCCTAGCCTGCGAGAGATTCTTATAAAGACCAAATATTTATAGCCATTCTAGTTCCTAGTGTTACGTCCGTGGCGCACCAGACTTCATCGGTGATAAGCACAACGCTCTCTTTTAAACAATAATAATAATTTTGATAATAATAATATTGAGGAGTTGGCCTATCATGGACTTTTCCTGTCACAGATCTTACTCTAAAAGTGTAATTCCTAGCTTGACTTCCATAGACAACAGTCTCTTCCCAGTCATACTTCTGGATCTTATCCCTGGCTGTATTGTTTTGAACGAGGTCGGGGATCACGATGCCGTCGACGTATATCTTTTGAATGGCAACAAGGTAGTTGATCCGACTCTCATCTGAACCGTAGTATTCCGGTTCAAGAGGCTGAAAGATAAGTTAACGGTCACTTGATGAAGAAGTAAAAGATAGAACAAGTCCTCACAGATTGAATGTCCAGCCCAGTGGAACCGATGGCGGGCGATCCAAATAGAAATATATAAAACAAGTCACTGTAGATTTATTGGAATATAATTCAAAAGATTTCGGTGAATTACCCTACTATAGTAATAGATAGAATAAGTCACCACAGATTTAACATCCAGTTCAGTTTATTGGAAGATAATTTACAAGATTTCGGAACTGGTTCAGCTACTCAGTTGTTCTGTACGTTCTGCTGTACGAAATATGTATGATACTTACATTCCAGGTGACGATCAGTTGTCCTTTGGTACCGCCGCCTCCTCTGAGATGCGAAGGAGCCTTGGCCGGAGCTGTAACAATAATAGACAGGGTCAGAAAGTTAACAGTTTCTTCTAGTGGCTAAACTTAAATTGGAATTTTGTGAGGGTTGCCCTATGTTTCCTATTTGGTTGTAAGCTCACCATATTTTCCCAAAGACAATGGCCAATTACCCCGGTCGTGGCTGGTACTACGCCTGTGTTAACGGAGAGGGCTGTGGAAGGAAGTAAATCATTCTCAACAGCCACAGCATCATTTCCATACCGCCACGGCCACGGCTACAGATAAAAGCGAAGCTATCACCTTTTCCTAACCGAACTTTCTGCTTTTTTTTGCTAGTAAGATACTTTAACCAAGTCTGCCTGGTGGTTTGTCTGTCTTGGTTGCCCCGAAATGAAACGGGGTAGAGCCGATGGCGGACGATCCGATTAGTAATAGGATTAGTCACCATAGATTTTAACATCCAGAAGTCCAGTTTCAAAGCTTGTGAATTATATTCCAATAAACTGTAGTGGACGTTAAATCTGTGGTGGCTTATTCTATTATCTATTCTCATATGCTTGACGCAAAAATATTAGAGCCGATGATGGGAAGCTCCAAATAGTATAAGTCATCACAGATTTAACATCCAATCTAGTTTATTGAAATATAATTCACAAGCTTTCGGATCTCTACCCTACTATAGTAATAGATAGAATAAGTCACCACAGATTTAACATCCATCGATTAAAGGGTGGAGCTCTGTGACTTATTCTATCTATTAGTATTGTAGAGTGGAGCTCCGAAAGCTTGTGAATTATATTCCAAAACTGAATCGGACGTTGAATCTGGGGTGACTTGACTTATCATTATCTATTACTAAAGCGTAAAGTTACTTGATTTGCTGGTCCTGAAGTTAGGTGAAGGTTCACTCCATTGACCCATGCCTTGGTCATTTACTGCAGCAATCCGATACATGTAGTCATTGTACGGGTAGAGTTCCTTCACGACGCATGTTGTTTCATTGCGGATAGTCGGAGGCTCTGTCAATGGGTAAGCGGTAGATATTCAAACGATATATTGACCGCTATCTTAAGTAAGTAAGTAAGTAAGTAAGCCTACAACAAGGATTGTGTGATAGCAGCATAAGGCTACACTAGGGGTCGACCGATTATCGAGGCCGATATTTGTATTTTTGCGATTATCGGTATCGGCAGTTAGTCAAGTAAGGAAGTCAATAGTGGATATCGGTCTCAATAATCACGCGGATAATCGTATCAAAAACTGTTGTTATTCTTTTAGTAACTACGCCTTCATCTGCAGTAGCCTAGTTGCTGTGCCAGACGATTTATCCTACTGAGGTAAATAAAATGTAACATTGTTCATAGCAGTTACAGCTAGGAGTCGACCGATTATCGCGGCCGATATTCTATTTTTGCGATTATCGGCAGTTAGTCAAATAATGAAGTTAATATTGAATATCGTCCTCAATAATCATACGATAATCGTCCTAATATAGACTTTTGACCGATTATCGAGGTATTTGTAATATTGCCATTATCGGTATCGGCAGTTGGTCAAGCAAGGAAGTCAATTTTGATATCGGCCTCAATACTACCTACCCTCTACAAGTAGGGTGTTTCACTCAGTGCGGTATACGAGTTTGGTGCAGAGGATCAAACCGCAGACCATGTCATCAATTCCTGCACCGTATAGAGACTATCCAACATAGGTCTGAAGACCGCAGATGAGGCCACGAAACAGTGGCCGCCCGGACGTACGCCAAATGAAAGAAGAAGATGAACGAACTCACCAGTTTTCGCCAACAACCAACGCGGACTGTACGCATTTTTATATTGGACGTGATATGACGTAATCGGTAAGTAATTATCGGAACCAGCAGTCCAAGTCAAAGTCTGAGCAATGTTTGATGAGGCGATGATGCGGATGTCAACTGGAGGTTCGGGAGGTGCTGAAAAATCCGAGCTATGAATTTCAAAGCTCTATGGTTTGGAAATGGTGAAGCCGAAGGCAGACGATCCAAATAGTAGTAGATATAATAATTCACCACAGTCAAGCCTTATGGTGACTTAAGTTGCTATCGTTGGTTTAGTTTACGGCGATTTAAACCCTACTTAGGTAATGTCGCCAGAACAATGATTAGTAGGCATCTCCATACTTCATGTTAATAGCCTGGATTGACTGCCAAGCAGAGAGACGAGGAAGAGATGCCAATTTTGAAGTCTTTGGTTTGACTCGGTTGCGAATTAAGCCCAGGTAGCCTACCGATCATACAACGGACGGTCAAACCCTGATCCACTGATTTCTAGGTCTGTGACATGCTCACAAAACCAAGAGGTCAGAGGAATACTTCTTACCCCTTGCTGTGGTTATATTCAGTAACTTGACGCCAACGAACTTGCGTTGGTGGACCTTATCCAAACAGAGAAGGAACGGATATCAATTTTAAAGTCTTTTGAGTGACGCGGTCGGGAATCGAACACAGAATCTCCCGATCAGAAAGCGGACAGTCTAATCCACTCGGTCAATTGAGCGGTGAATAGGTAGAAAGTTGGGTGAATCGCAAAATTACAACGCGAAGAAAAGTAGTCACGATGAAAATCGGTATCATGACAGTGGTGGCACGCAGACACACAGAGTGCTACCTATGCCTACCAAGATTTGTCGCCTTAAATAAAAAAAACTTGACGTGTGACCAGTTCAATAAGGCTTTGCGAATATGTTGTCTGTGGCATCGAGTGATTCATACAATATTCACCTTACCTGTCACATAGAGTCGTGCAGACGCGCAAGGAGATCCGACATTCGTCATGCCGCAGCAAGTATACACGCCATTGTGTTGACCTTGAACGTCTCTTATCTAGAGAAATACGAGAGATAAATTAAAGAAAAAAGGGAAATACGAGAGAGAAAACGGAGCAACCAATCTCACACTGGCGGATAGGAACTCGGAAGTAGCACGTGGTCGCATCTGGCTAGGTATGGGCCCACCAGATTCGCGTAAATTACCCGGGAGGGGGTGGGGGACACAGAATATCTAATGGTGAGATGAAATATCTGTCTATCTGTCTATCTCGCTGGCTTACTGTTACGGTGATTAAACCTCTTGCGTCGGACAATTTACCTCAAGTTCTTTCCCGTGGTCAATGTAATGTTGTTCGGAAAAACTGAATTGGATTTCTTCTCCGTCAAGTTTCCAGATCCAGTTAATTCCTATAGCAGGGTCTTTTGTTGCGTCACACGTCATACTGACGGTTTGTCCCGCTGTCGTCTGAACGTCGGTTGGCTTTTGTGAGATTTCAGTAGGTTCTGAAATTATGACGTAAGAACGGATGTTGTATTGATGTCATAATCGCTTATTTAAGTAATACGAAAATACAGGAGCCGAGTCACCAGCGAGAATATCATTCACAAGTTTTCGGAGCTCTCCACGTAATCAGGTGGGGATGGATTTTCAGTGATCACCTTTTGCGGGACACACACCCACAAACACAGAGAGAGAGAGAGAGAGATAGAGGGAGAGAAAGAGGGAGAGAGAGAGAGAGGAGAAAAAGCATAAATTGGTATTTAAAGTATGTAATATGCATATATTGTAGCACGAACGTGGCAATACAGGATAAAGGCAACAGGGCGGAGGATGGTGGGTGGAGGTGTGCAGTAGTTTTGCGGATAACGTTATGATGTTGTATTAGACATAAGCTGCGCAGACAGAACGGCACCACGCTGTGTCGGTGTTGATCAGTGCCGTGGAAAGGCAGCCCCAACCCCTGACCGGGGGTGGAATACTCATAGGGCCCCCAAATTCGTAAATCATGGGACGTCTCTGTTATTTGTGTGTCGTCTGAGGGAGACACGGTAAGAATTTATCGCGATATGCGTTTACGAACCTAAAATATCGTCAAAGAATACATAACAAAAATGCCCGATATCGTCGATTGTCCTGATCCTATGTGGCGTCACTGATCACGTGACCTAACTTGTGAGTGAGTCAGAACTTTTTTTTGGGGGGAACACTCTTCACACTGCACTGGTGTTGATCTTACAGCTACCAGCAAATTAGTTCAGTCCATTACCAGCCCGCCAAACACCAAATCACTCATAACTTTACTATTCACCATAAACTCTCAAGTTTCCGTGACTTTCATCACTCCCAAGTCTGTTGCTGATCTTGCAAGTATAAACGCCAGCGTCCTCCAAAACAACCAGACGAATGTAAAGACTCCCGTTCTGGTACACTTCATATCTAAATCGCATGATAGTCGGTGTGGCGTAGAGGAGCAAACCACAGTATTAGACTCAATCATAGAACAGGGGTGGGATGCTCCAAGTCGTCCCTCCACAAGTGGGGTCTTGCGCCCAATGAGGCATCTGAGTTTGGTGCAGAGGATCAAACCACAGACCATGCCATCCATTCATGTGCAATGTATAAGCAACCCAATGGAGTGGCTGCCCTGAAGTCTCTAGTCCGATGAACGACGTTAGAAGCCAAACGAAAGATTGTTAGTCAGAGAAAACCTTTAGACTTTTACCAAATTGAGGGTGGAGAGTTTGGGGTGGTGTCCAAGCCACCACTTTATTGGGGACACCCCAATTTTTGAAAAGCTATATAAGGCGTTTTAATCAAATTGAGATCTGCTCTGCAGTCATTATCGGGGTAGTGCGGGGAATCTCTCTATGGTCTGAAATATTGACACATGTATCGTATTGACCCGGCGTACATGACATTAGTAGGGTTGAAAACGCTATAAATTTAATAAATACAACCTATATGCCTATCATATCTCGGACATTTTTCCCTTTCTTCCGCGAACCTTCCCAGTCAGATTTTTCATGGCACGAAGTAGAATGATCACTTCACTCATCGACATTTCACGAAAAACCATATTATGACGTAATAAATGCCTGTCTCGTTACGCAACGTCAGCGACATTCGCCTACCTCGTTGAATTGAGAACTTCGCCGTCTTTATCCCAGACGATGTCGGCCGCCGGAGCTGCTTTATGATTGCATTCAATTGTGACGGGACGATTAAATGCCGCATACGTCAGTGACGTCACGGGAGGATCGATGACCGGAGAATATGCTGCAAAGGTCAAAGGTTAAAAAAATCAGCGAGGCTACCGTATCGAGATCCTACCCTAAACTCGCTCGACCGGTGTGGACAATGAGCGTCTTTTAGTGGAACTCAAAATGTTAACAGTGAGCATCTCAGGGGGTATCTGGCAATGTTATATGGGAGAACGTTTTGCTTATATTTTGTGGCGAAACGGACTCTCTCTCTTTCTCTTTCTCTCTCTTTCTGTATTCGGTTCGCCGCTGATACTCACTAGCGACAACTCGCGGATTTCAAATATTCAAAGTCAGACCACTTACAGCGGACATCAAGGCTTGCAGCTGAGACGCTGTTCCCGACAATATTACCGGCGACACATTGGTAAATCCCAGCGTCGTCTTCTACGAGATTTGTCAGCGTAAGAAGAGAGTAACCGTCAACATCCTGGAAATAGGAAACAGCTCAAATCGAATTCCCGTCCTCAGTCATCCACAACAGGTTGCGAGCCCGACGAAATAGAGAGGGTTGTTAAGAAGAGAAGAGATAAGAGAGAAGGGGGAAGAAAGACGAGAGAAAGACAGAGAGAAGAGAGCGGGGACGAAATAGAGAGGGTTGTTAAAGGAGAGAAGAGAGAAGAAAGCGGGGACGAGAGAGAGAGAGAGGTAATTTATTCTCAAATATGAAACAAACTTGCAAATAAATGGAGGAATCGCGTACATGCAGCATATGGGGAGGATTGTTGCAGGAAGGGAGAGAGTGAGGGAGAGAGAAGAGAACAGAAGAGAAGAAAAGGGAAGAGAAAGAGAGAGGGATAGAGAGAGAGAGAGAGGTTAATTTAGTCTCTTAGGAAACATATTTACAACAACCCCGTGAAAATAAAGTCTCAGCAGGTTCTAAGCAGAGAGAGAGAGAGAGTGGGCCGATATGATATGAAATAGATAAGGTAAGATAATATATTTATCGCTAATACTTACTTTAATGTTGTAGATGGATGTGTCTAACTTTGCAGCGTTTTTATACCAGGCATACCAAGCATCGGGTGAGGCTTTCGCAGAACAGTTCAAAGTTACGTCACTATCAAGATCGAACGCACTCGACGAGATTTCTTTCACCCATTGAGGTGGGTCTGAAATCGAATATCTATTATCGATACATTTTTCAATGACCCTAGCTTCATCACTAGGGGGCGCTAAATGGCCTTCTAACTTTTTTGCTTAGTTATAACGCAGCAACGTTTCCTTGAAAGTTTGGCCTATTACCTATTCTGATGGACAGCGCGGCACTGGCTATATCCATTCGTGTCACGGGCCTAAAGTCCCTCTGATCACTCCCCGTGGGCAGTGTCACCCGAGAGCACGTGGTTCCGGTGAGCAAAGTGTTCCTCGTGGTCAGTGTTCCCGATGAGCACAGTGTTCCCTGTGGACAGTGTTTCCCTTTGAGCACAGTGTTCCCCATGAACACAATGTTCCCCTTGAGCAGAGTGTTCCCCGTGTGCAGTGTTTCCCCTTGAGCACAGTGTTCCCCATGAGCATAGTGTTCCCCTTGATCACGTGTTTTCCGTGGCCAGTGTTCTTCTCGAGCACAGTGATCCCCATGATCACAGTGTTCCCAGTGAGCATAGTATTCTCCGTGGTCAGTGTTCTTATCGAGCACAATGTTCCCGTGAGCATAGTGTTCCTCATGGGCGGTGTTCCCCATGAGCACAGATTCCTCCGTGAGCACGTGGCTCTACGTGGGCACATTGATTTTGCGAGCACAGAGTTCCCTCGGGCAGTGTTCGCCGCAAACACCGTGTTTCCCGCGAGAACATCGCTCCTCAAAGCATTCCACGGATAGGTCTTGAATTTGATTGAATTTTTCTAACGGGCGCTTGCGCAGATCACCTATGTACTTCCGTATCATAATGATCATTTATGGTGACTGTAATCAGCCATTCGACGGAAGTCATATTCTGTTCATCCATAGGCCTACTCACTCGCTGACATTGTAAGAAAGGATTGTAGGACATTATTATAACGAAGGCGATTATCTTCTGGTTATATGACCATCTGGATGAACACAAACATGCTTGCTTTCTAACATGGGATTGAAATGGAGAAGCCCGTGCAGTGGTACCGGGCCACACACCCGCGGTTGCCGGCCACTGCCCTAAGGCTCTATTTTGTACCACCAGGCCGACAATTTCTCTCAGCAACCAAGGTCACATGTCAAAGCTTACTGACTCACATTTTAGTTCCAAGCGACCTCTCGCTTCGTCAGATCCAAACTTATTGGTAGCCCTGCAGATGTATGTTCCTTCCACGTCTTCGCCAGCGTTTTTGAACGCTAACTGACCAGAAGGAGATACCAGTGCTGAAGCAGGAAGCTCAGACGATCCATCTTTTGTCCATGTTATATCAGGAGTTGGACTGGAATAGAAAAGGAACATACAAGCTTCACCTAATAAAGGACTGTAGACATCGGTGGACACTTGGAGAAGGAGAACCGTAATGACACTTTCAATATCTATCGTAAGTGATCGTCCGCTATCGTCTACTATTAATATATACCCCCGTTATAAATTTGGCCGAACGTTAAAGCTGTGGTGACATTCTCTACATCCCTCGTAAGTGATCGTCCGCCATCGGCAAATATCAATGCTATATCCCCTAGACATTTGACTGCGGAAATGAAAAGTATGATGACAATCTGTGTAGACGTCGTCTATAGACACCATGAATTTAACGACATAACTTCTTTGTGAGAATTTTGATCTTCTTTTAGACATATTTTTATTATTTTATATGGAATTTATGTCGTTTTTCACCTACTAAGGCCATGTACGCCAAGTCGATGCTCAGGGTATATGTGTCAATACCCCCGGCTTATAGTCCGGATCACTATTACAATCACGGCTCTCCGCACCTCCCCGACACCGACTGCCAAGGAGGGACGGAACGGATACCAATTTTAAAGTCTTCTATTTGACCCGGTCGGGAATCGAACCCGGAACCTCCCGATCAGAAGGCGGACAGTCTAAAGCACTCGACCAACTGAACGGTATCTGTCAATCGTCCGCAGTCGGTTCCACTCCATACGACAATACATGAGAATATCTTAGGCATTACCTGCCTGAGGCAAAACATTCGAGATAGGTCATTCCGTTGAGCTTGACCTCCGTTACAGTAGCTGGCGGAACCTGGATAGTTGGAGGATTCGTGGCAGCTGTAAATGGAAATATCCAATTATCTAAGGCAGGTCTAAGGGAAGATACAAGTACTAGTCAACGAGATTTCTACGGGACTGATTTTAGATGGCAAGGTCTGTACCACTTGTTTTGGTGAAGTACAGAACGAAATCTCACTATTTATTCCCTCTGTCCTTTCTGTCTCTCTATCTCTTCCCTGCTCTACTTTTTCTCTCTCACCCTATCTCTCTCTCTTTATCTCTCTTGCTGTCTCTCTCTCTCTCTCTCTCTTGCTACCCGGAACCGACCCGTCTCATTCATAAGGAGCCCCTGAGCTAAACCACTTTACGCACTACAGATGGCGGGTGTTGTTCTTAACAGACAGAAAAAGGTGTGTTTTTTTTTTTGTTCTTCTCTCTTGTCTCTCTCCGTTAATACTCCAAACAAGCCCATCTGACGCATATGTAACACCGGTAAAACACACTCACTGTTCGCATCCACAGAGAGAGTATACTTGTCTCCTGTCGCAGATCTTGTTTGTCCCTCCAATTCCCACAGACTTCTTGTCGTACAAACGTAAGTTCCAGCGTCAGAAGGCTGTAAATCGAATAACTCATGAAAAAACGGAAATCGTGCAATGAAAAGTGGTTTGAGCTAACCCCCTACAAGTTTTGCAATCGTGCACTCATAGGCGGTTTTGAGCTAACCCTCCCCTTATAAATTGGGAATAATGCGCCAACCATACCTGACAATAGGCACTGACACTCGGTACAGGAGAACGGTAAATTTGGGCAGAATTCAACAATTTAGAAGCATAGTGGCTCACGAAAGAGGAAATGAAGTATGAAATCGCAGTCATTGTTGCTTTAAATGTGTGGCGTTTTCAACCCTACTAAGGTAATATACACCAAAGTTAATGATTAGTACGCGTGACAATACTTCCAGTTTTTAGCCCAGATCACAACAACAGGAATCGAATCTGGGACCTCTCGATCAGAAAGCGGACAAATTGGCCAACTTCTTCAGTTTCGCTTTATAGCGTTCACTGCTGGTTGTATTTTTATTACAATTTTATAACTACCTGCACGTTCGCTAAGTAAAGAGATCCGTCCTTTTGAGAGATGTATTTTCCTTTCACTCCTTGCGGGGGGATCCTGTCAAATGTGTCAGAATTCTCCCAGAAATAATAAATGCTGTATTCTAAAAAACAACGATGGCTGTTAACTCGATTCAATTTATTAATATTTTAGAAATTGAAAATGTGGCTTGCACCGAATCAATATGCGAGGGACGTGCCCACGGTGTTTCCATGCAGTTACAGAGAGCGCAACCTCTTGCCAGGGTATCTAGACAGTCTAGATATCTCTGCATCTTGCCTAAGGACATTAGTCCAGTAAAATGCGAGAAAAGTTTCCGAGATAGGAAACTAAAAAAGGATATTGTGTGTTGTTGCGGAGACACACACAGCACCACAATAGTCCACTAAAATGGGAGGAGAGACCCCCAACAGAGCGTGTTGCCATGCGGTTACAGAGAACACCACTTCTGTCTCAGATAAAGAAGTAGAGAACGAATGAAGTAGAGAATACCTGGTCCGTGCGGCACGTCTCCGCAAGTCATTTTTGTCCAGCTTCCTTGTGATCCATGTAGAGCATGCGTCTCTATGATAGATGGCGGCAATAAGTCTGTAAGAAAAATATATACAGCTTTTTTAATAGTGTACAAGGGTTGGTGACCCAGTCGAAAAAATGCGATCGTCCTTCCGTGGGGTTGTCAAGGCTTGCGTAGCGCAGCGTAGCGCAGCGTTATAGGGCCTACACATGGTCTTGTTAGGGCATTATTTGGCCCATGTATGTATTTGCCACACATGGTCCATGCCCGTCTACACTCATATGTGGCAGGTAGGGCCTGAGCAGGGCCGTAAATGACCCAAACACGGTCACGTGTACACTGGCCAGTGTTGTGTTTGCATACCCTTCGCCACTCGAGCCACCAAAGGCCATGCGAAATTGTAGCCTCGTTCCATATGAGGGCCGAACTTAGATTTCTGATTGGGAAAGGTAGTGCGAGCGCGCTCGTCTGTGTGTGTGTGTGTGTGCGTGCGTGCGTGTGTGTGTGAGTAGACCAAGTAGTGTATGCCAAAAGGCGGCGAATATGTCTGGTAAAATTCGGCGACGTGATCGTTCGCTATCAGCTCTTAGCATTGCAGAGGGAGGATTGGTGAAGGTGGTGCGAGCGAGCTCGTGTGTGTGTGTAAGCCGGAAATCGTTCACTAGAAGGTGTTTAGTGGATCTAAACTCACAGTGTAACCCTGGAATCGTGCCTGAAATCAGCCTTGGTAACTGGTAAAGGAAAAGGACGGCGATTTGTTTTCAGTGCTTACATTGAAATCCCAAAGTAGCCGCATTGCTGATCGCGATTCCTTGATCGCTGTGAATCCGGCATCTGAAACTTCCCTCGTTGTTCCGCGTTGGAGAATGAATGTACAGATCCCCTTGGATAATCTCATAGTTGGCTGGTAAAGAAGATAATGTTGAGTTTACATTCTGAAGGGTGACAGGGCATGCACATCAGCGAGCAAAGATCTTGAGCCCAGGATCTTCAGCTTATTAGTCGCTTGGGGTGAAATCGTTCACCTTTTGGAGGTGGTCTGGTTTTTCGTGCAGACTTAATACGCCGAATATACCCGAGTGAAACCGGGCTAACCAGCTAGTTCTCCATAAACCGGGGCTGGGCGTTAAACCTATCTTTGTTCTGAAATAATATCGTAAAGATCATCACAGATTTAACGCCCAGCCTTGGTTTATTCACAAGCTTTCGGAGCTCCACTTCTTCATTAGGTTTCACTCGGTCGGGAATCGAGTACGGAACAGTTGTCGTCGGGTCAATAGGGTATATATATTAAACGAAAAATCTGCATTTTTAAAGTTAATGCATGCCATTACGAAGTATATAGGCTGAAAGCACATCCAATACTTACTTCCGTTCGTACTCAACACCCCGTCATTTACAAGCCAAGAATATTTCGGATTTGTGATCATTTTACCCGCTCGACACTTGAAGACAACGTCAGCCGTTGAACGTTCCGGCGTCAACGTGGAGGTGGGCTGAACGTCAAATACATCCCCTGAGGAAAGATAAAAACTGTTTTAAGTCAGATTCGAGTTAGGCAACTTTAATCGAATATTCGGAATCGATTCGAATCGCACGATCGTTCAGTGGGCCGAGTGGTTTAGGCTGTTCGTCTTTTGATCCGGAGGTTCCGGGTTCGATTCCTGACCGAATCAAATCGAAGACTTTAAAATTGGTATCCGTTACTTCCCTGCTTGGCAGTCGGTTCTGGATAAGTGCGGAGAGCCGTGATTGTAATAGTGATCCGGGCTATAAGCCAGAAGTATTGAAACGATAATGTGAGCATCGCCCTGGCTTATATAGCCTGAGTAAAGTACCACCTAGAGGACGGTAAATCATTTAGGTAAAAACTCTTTTCTGAGACGCTCACTTCCTCATTCTATCTCACACACTCCTTGCTCGGCCTCTTGTCAATGCTCTTCAACTATTCACCTACTTTTTGTGTATGAAAATGATTTGATTCGATGATTCGATTCGAAAAAATTATTCGATTCCACTAATGCCCTACTAAGGTAATAAAGGTCAGATCAATGCTTGCAGTTTTACAGACCAGATCACTACCGTATCACAAATTCAACCCCCCGCACTCCCCCGATAAGGAGCGGATACCGTGGTCGTGTATGCCAGGTCAATGCTTACGGTAGACGTTTTAATACTACCGGTATATTGCCCGAATCACTATTACAATCACAACTGTCCGTCAAGCGGAGCCAAACGGACACCAATTTTATAGTCTTTGGTTTTTCGGGAATTGAACGCGCAACCTCCCGATCAGAAGACGTTCAAGTGTAGCTGAATAAATTCCCGCCGAGTCGCGGAGCGACTTTAAGCCGCGAATGGTCATTATTATCCGAGCGAGCGTCGTGTACGTATGCAGATAATAAACGCCGAGGAAGCCGGTAAGCTGTCGCTGGCTGTCCGTGTAGCGAGGAAACGTCTTCTGTATGATACAGTCTTGGGATTTGAACCTATGGAACGTACCAGCGCATTGGTAAAGGTTTCTGAATCGGATCCAGCACAAACGGTCACTAGACAGAACTACGTAATAGGGCGACGTCGTGACTGGTCTGAAGAACATAGACGAAGTCCTCACGTCTTACGTCTAGTCCAAAGACACAACAACTACGACGAACGACAGAAAAATTGAACCCCGTATTAGCCCATAGTTTAATATCGGGCGAATGGCGTCTGGTACGTGGCCCTCGTGTGGGGTAGCCATAAGGGTTGCGCATGGAACGCCACGCGTTGTGATGCCCATACGCAGCATTGTTTGGAAAATACCTGGCCCGTGTACGTCTTTGCTACAGATGGCCCATGCCGTATCGCACCCGCGTGGGACAGTTAGGGGCTGAGTAGGGCCGTAAATGACCCAAACACGGCGACGTACTGCGTTTTCATACCTTTAACCACACACGGGCTACCAAAGCCCATGCGAAATTGCAGCCTCGCGATATACGGGGGCCGTACGTAGATTTCTGATTGGGCTGTTGGTGGGTAGAGACTAGAGATACAGATATTGTGTTACCGCAACCTCGCCTGGAGATTATTTAAGTTCAAACTATCAAGATATCGATCTCACATCCAGCATAGAATGCCATAGATAGATATTATCAATTTGTGAGTATTCCCAGGCATTGGTCAAAGGTCATCTATATCGGTTAAAACAACTTTGGCTCATATTATAGAGAGTTTTGTGCTGATTTCGGCAATATAAATCATTCGCCTCAAAGCCGCATAATTACCGAGCTATCACCCTGCAATTTGTGAGTATTCCCAGGCATTGGTCTACTTAATTCCGTAAGAATATTCTTGTATCGTTAAAAATTAACAGAGAAACTATCCGATCTCAGTAAATATTGATTTTATTAAACTATACGGGCGATATACCTGTCTGGTAGATTACTAACGACCAAGAAATATTGCGTTATAAGCTTGATAACCCGTTAATGTAACGGTAGCGATTTCCATGTCATCCAAGCCTCAATCTCCTCTGGACAGAAGAACTGATACTTGATTCGTTAGTAAAATCCAGGGGTAATACTTGCTTAATACGACGCTTATACGTCTATACGCGTTGATGTGACCGAAAAAGTGATACTTGATTCGTTAGTAAAGTAAAGTAATACTTGCTTCACGACACTTATACGCGCTTATAAGACCGAAAAAGCCATTCCCGCATCGCGCTGAAAATCTTTCTGAAAATATGCAGTAGTTGATATACTCGGAATAGCGTGTGACGTCATCGGAATAGTCGGTATTGCGATATTATGAACGGTGGACTGCAAAAATTCTCGGAGAGTCGCCCAAACTTGGTCATAGCTCCGTCACTTCGTGTTAATCACACGAGTATACAATCAATACACTATAGATAGCGCCATCTATTAATCCTATGATATGATTTGCAGATGCATTGTGGCCAACTCTGTCACGACAAGCATGTCAAACAGAATCTGTATAAAAAGGCAAAGCGGCTAGACGGACGTTGAAATACGCCGACCCCTAAACTCTCCTAAACCGTCCTAAACCGTCCTAAACCGTATAGGCGGATGGTTCTAAAAATATGGCTAACATTCTGCAGTTCAATGTCGAATGGGTTACAATCCAAACCACCCAGCGGAGTGACTGGTCTAAAGAACCTAAATGAGGCCACCTCTAGACTGAGGCACGTCGAAAAGGTCAGGTTGGAAATAAACGAAAAAACGTCAGGTAAATTGAGACGCCACCGTTGTTCTATGGTTCTTAAGTTACAAAAATGTATTGACATTGAACAATAAAATCTGATACGTTGAATATTGATACATTACGAATTAGTAGCACCTCGAAAAGGTCAGGTTGGAAATAAACAAAAAAACGTCAGGTTAATTGAGACGCCACCGTTGTTCTATGGTTCTTAAGTTACAAAAAGACATTGACATTGAAAAACAATAAAGAAATATTTAAGCTACTATGGAGATGTGTTATTGGACATAATATCAATTTGCAGACCACGTCATCCACTCTGGTACCGGTACTATGTACAAATCACTGAACGGAGTGACTGGTCTGAAAACGGTAGATGAGACCACGAAAGAATGGCTGCCCTGACGAATAGATCAAAGAAGCCTTCAACACATAACCATGAACTTACCTTGGGCGTATTCGATTCGGTCCGAATATCTTGCTATTCGATTCGATTCGGAGTATTCGAATTCGAGTGCCCAGCCCTACACATAACTATGAACTTACCTTGGGCGTAAGTGCAAAGGAGAGCCACTGTAAGTAAAAACAGTGACTGTATCCTCCTCCTATCCATCCAATCCATTTGAAATAGTTAATCTTACCTAGTCTATAGTACAGACACCTGTGAACAAATCAGAGAATGAATGATTTTAATTTAAGATTACAATGGAGCTTCATCTCTCCATCTCCACCTGATTAAGGAGTTAAACTCCGAAAGCTTGTGAATGTTTTAATTCTCAATAAACCAAGGCTGGACGTTAAATCTGTGGTGATCTTCTTTACAATATGATTTTTATCTGTAATGACTGATTTTGATGAGAAAAGCTTAGTAATACCGCAGAAGAAATTCTTTCTACAATCTACAACCCTCCGCTTTTCTCCGATACTGATTGTAAAGCAGAGCACGGGAATCGAACCCGTAACTTCAAGGTCAAACCAGTCACGGTACACTAAATGTCTCAACGAGCCTGATAGCGGCCTCTACGCACTACCGTTCACACAACTCGTAAGTATGAAAATTTTAGACGTCCGATCGAGAAGACATTCGTCCGGACTCCACCTAATCAAATTTGCGTAGGATGGATAGAGCAATTGGGTGGGACGCGAGAGGTTTACTTAACGCGATCATACAAATAAACGACCTCCTTGTTGAATTAAACAACTACGATCAAAAGCTTGAAGACGATCTGGTGAAAATATGGTGATGGGTTGAATGTGTAGTGTTGTAGCCGAGCGGAGGCTTTCTTCTGTCTAGGAGGCTAGCTATACGGCTAAGAAGGCGTAGACTTCTTTTCATATGTATTACGATAGGAGCGTAAACCAAGAGTGCCACCGAAGATCACGAGAACGCGTACTGCGGCATCGGGTCAAGGATCATGCTTAGTCATGCATATCACCACAGAATGGAAATGTATGCTTTTGTTCGGCAACCCTCATTTTCACACTCAAATCAGTGGGGTTAGTGAGAGACCCGTGTTAAGGTTTGTTCTCGCTTCGCTGCTCTCAGCGCAGACTCTAAGTCTAAGTCCAAATCTTGGCACCTTGATTCTTGAATTAATAGAAGTCAGTATCGGTAAAGTATGGTCGCGAAAGCGTGGTTGTGGTCGCAAACGCCATAAATTCAACGGGGATAGTGTGAGACCCGTGTTAAGGTTTGTTCTCGCTTCGCTGCTCTCAGCGCAGACTCTAAGTCTAAGGTCTAAGACTAAGTCTAAGGTCGCAAACGCCATAAATTCAAAGCCATAATAACAGCCTCACCGTAACCTAACCTTGCTCTGCTTTTATCTAAAGAAGCCATCCAGTCTTCAACACTGACATTGATGAATGGTCTCGATTGGTCGCCATATACATTGTGACCTCCGTAAAGGACAAATTACTTGGCAGTTACCATGATTTACTCAAATTAACGGCAGCTAGGTTGCTAACACATCGCCGCGTAAACAACACTACGTCGATATATCTTAATTAATGCCCGACATAGTCGAATCAGAGACTTAGAAATAAGCAGGCAGGCTTCCCGTTTCTCAGTAAGTGCGGAGTGGGGTTTGTTGTGGCTGTGATAGATATCTGGGATATTAACTGGAATGTAGGCACTGGTGTGACGTTCCACAACTTTAGTAGTTAAAAACGCGATAAATTCAAAACAGTTACAACAACTGAGTCACAATATTTTCCATAAAATCGTAAATTAACTACGCCATTATCGTTAAAAATACTCATCATAGATTCCTTTGCACCGTAGATTTAATCTTCTTCACAATATCCATTGATCGTACGCCATCAGCTCCACTATATTCTCTAAACTACCCCGTTAATGAACTGCAAGTCTGCGGCTAATCAATCAGCCTAATCTCATAACGTATAGCGTGGAGACAGACAAATGTAGCCCCGCTTCAGAGAATTTGTCACCTAGACTATAACTCACATTCTATATATTACTATAGCAGGGCAGATCTCAGAAAGCTGGTGAATTATATTCCAATAAACTGGGCTGGACGTTAAATCTGTGGTGACTTATTCTATCTATTACTATAGAAGGGAAAAGCTCTGAAAGCTGGTGAATTATTATATTCCAATAAACTGGATCGGACGTTAAATCTTTGGTGACTATTCTATATATTACTATAGAGGGCAGACTCGAAAGCTGGTGAATTATATTCAATAAACTGGCTGGACGTTAAATCTGTGGTGACTTATTCTATTATTACTATAGAGGGAAGCTCGAAAGCTGGTGAATTATATTCCAATAAACTGGATGGACGTTAAATCTTTGGTGACTTATTATAACCAACCCATTCAGAAAAATGCGAGCGTCCCTGTATGGCCCGCGTGTGAGGTTGCCAAGGCTTGCGAATGGTTCGCCACGCGTTATGAGGCCCACAAATGGCCTTGTTAGTGAAATACCTGGCCCATATTTTTGCCACAGATGGCCCATGCCGTATCGCACTCACGTGGTCCAGTTATGGCCTGAGTAGGGCCGCAAATGGCCCGAACACGGTCACGTGTACACGGTAAAGTGTTGCGTTTTCATACCCTTTTAACCACGCGAAATTGCAGCCTCGCACCTAACTCGCCGGGCTGTACGCAGATTTGATTTGATTGGGTACACACTACTGGTGCAGATGCATAGCATACAAGCAAGTTCCGCGCGTATGCAGGCAGAACAAGGTAGTCCCGAAGGAGTCGGAAAGCTATCGAAGTCGAGCGCCCCAAAAGGCTGTCGGTAAGACTAACTCAATGACAAAATAATGAGCTATTGTAAGTCTATTGTTACCTCACTGTTAAAAAGTATTTTGGCGCCAATTTTAACACAAAGTTAATATTAACTTTGTGAAAAATGGGCCAATCAAATTCTGGTATAACAATTTAAATATTCCCGCCTAAATAGACCTATTCGGGTGGGACTTGTGTGCGTGATCTGCATCTGAACAAGAGAGAGTTGTTATACTGTATATGGCCTATACTGAAGAATATAGTGGAGCCGATGGCGGCCGATCAATAGACATTGCGAAGGATGACAAAGCCCCGAAATTTTGTGAATGGTATACTTCTCAATAAACCAATAAGGCTGGACGTTAAATCTGCGGTTAAACCTGCTATATCCTGCTATCTGCTATATATGTAAGTCTAGCGTGCCACTCCGCGCTCAAACAGCATTGCGATGGCCAATCAATCAACCAATCAATCAATCAATCAATCAATCTACCAATCAACCGATCAACCAATCAACCAATCATTTAACTAACCAATCAACGTGCAACCAATCAGCGCAATCAATCAACCAATCAACGCAATCAACCAATCAATCAATCAACGCAATCAATCTACCAATCAACGCGGCCACCAATCAACGCGACTAACCAATCAAAGCAATCAATCAACCAATCAACCGACCAATCAACGACAATCAACCATTCAATCAATGCAACCAAACAATCAACGCAATCAATCATTAAAATGAAAATATGTGTGCACAAAATGAAAATGCGAGAAATGCACGGCTCTCCGCACTTCCCCGAAACCGACTGCCAACCAGGGAAGGAACGGATACCAATTTTAAAGTCTTCGATTTGACTCGGTCGGGAATCGAACCCGGAACCTCCCGATCAGACGGCGGACAGTCTAAGCCAATCGGGGGACTGAACGGTCAAAGGCGTAAGCTTTAATCCGGATTCCTATCAGCGTCCATTATGGAACTTCCGTTTTTTCGAGGCTGGCCCAGGGCCCTGGACTTACCAAATACTTGACTAGGCCTCTCTTTAAACCTCAACAGAAAACTCGTGCCGACTACGCGATCGCTCTAGTTAAAATTACCTCCATAGACGGAATAAGTCTGAGGATAAATTCCTTTTCACAAACCGGATTTGCAATCTATTCTAAATTTTTGTCGTACAGTTAAAAAATTTGAAACCCGGCATAAAATTCATACAAAGTTTAACAGGTTGCGCCAACTTTTTTGATCGCCTCACTGTGAATGTCTTATCTGATTCCGCAGCTCATAACGTGTGCAAGTTTACCTTAGCCATCCTTCATAAGAGGCCCTCGCTATCGTGTTCTCAATAACCTTGGTAAAAATTCCATGCGTTGCGATAAAGAAGCAGATCAATCACCCAAATTCGATGTATTACTCTAAGGTCGCCAGCTACGAAGCTAGAAAGGCCACCAGAGTTTGGGGAAGTTTTTGACAAAAAATGTAGATTTTTCAACCGAGTATTTTTTGCGATTTATCGGTATCGGTATTTAGTAAGGAAGACCATATTGGCTATGGGCTGCAATATTCCGCCGACAATCGGTCAAAAGACGACAAACGAGGACGATGTTCATGAATTACAGATTTCGCCGAAAATAATAGTTCGTAGCCAGCAGCGCTGAACGTGTCGCTACTCGCTACATCCAACGTTAGATTACGTCACCGGCGCCTTTAGGTCTATTCTCATAACCGTCTTGTTTTCCAAAGGCGGGGTCCTGTCAATCATGATGACGTAAATGATCAATACCGCTTATAATGAAGATATATTGGACAGCAAAGAGAAAACAACAAAATGAAAGAAGCGACCGATACCTAGGTCACGTGACCGATACGCTCTGTTGATTATTTACGGGGAATGACATTTTTACCGTCCGCCTTCTGATTGGGACGTTCCGGGTTTGATTTCTGACCGAGACAAACCAAAGGCTTTAACATTGGTATCCGTTTCACCTCCGTTCCGCAGTCAGCATCGGAGGAACGCGGAAAGTCGTAGTTGTGATAGTGATCCGGGCTATAAACGGGAAGTATTGATATCCGTGTACTCCCATTGCTAGTAATATTAAGCATCGACCTGGCGTCGCGCTAGGCAACTTGCCTCGTATTGTATTGGATTAACTTTCTTAGAGTGGAAATCAAAACGACATCATAAGATATACCTGGCTTAAGGCTTAAGCCTGGTGTTCATTCGAGTCTATTATAAGGCAACAAACGACTCATTGGAGCATGGTTGTAACTTTTTCCATAGACGGAATGAGTGCGAGGATAAATTCCATCTTATAAACCATCTATTCTAAGTTTTATGACACGGTTAGAAGTTTTTAAACCCGGAATAAAACTCAAACCAGGTGTAATAAGTTACGCCGCCTTTTTGATATCCCCATTCTTATAGGCAGGTTGGTACAGTACTCTATGTATCTGCGTGGTCATATGCCATCGTCGGTACATTCCTAGCATTTTACTGGACTCAGTTTCTTAGGCAGAGGCGGTGAGCTACTTTGTATCTGGTGGAAAAACTCAATTCTATAGATTTTTATCGTGGGCACTCAGTCAGAAAAAAGCGAGCGTGCCTTCGTGGCCAGCGTGTGGGGTTGCCAAAGCTTGCGCATGGAACGCTATGCCCACACATAGCCTTGTTAGGAAAATACCTGGCCTATGCACATCTTCGCCACAGATGGCGCATGCCGCATGGCACTCACGTGGGCCAGTTATGGCCTGAGTAGGGCCGTAAATGGCCCAAACACGGCCACGTGTACACGGGCCAGTGTTGCGTTTGCATACCCTTAACCGCACACGGGCCACCAAAGGCCGTGCGAAAATGCAGCCACGCGTAATACGTAGGCCGTACGTATAGATTTTCGATTGGGTACTTTATTTCCACGCAGTTTACTATACTATTCTATGCCTATATACATCCCTTAGGTAAAGGTGATGCTCTGTGTGTCTGCGCGACAACACGTGGTATGCAACAGATTCTTAACGTGGGCATTTTCCTCACATTTTACACTGACTCAAATTTCTTAGACAGAGATTCTATGCAATATAGGCCAATTCCTATCGTGGTTATTTTCGATTTAAGAATTAGAAACAAAATCTTGGATTCCTTCAATCTGCACGCTTGGAACCAATAGATAATCTTGCATTGAAATATCCCTTCCGCGCCCAATACTTATCAAAAAGTTGTGACCCGTGACGTCTATAAAACTACAAAAGGTAATAAATCTTCCGATAAAGCGCTGAGTCAGACGCCGTCTTTGAAGTGTTACGCAATCGGTCACCTTGCGAGAACAGAGTTAAAATGTGAGGTAGAAAATGCGCGAATTGGCGACATCGTCAGTGTTTTCTCAAGTTTGAACAGTTAAAACATCCAAATAGGCTGTAGTCATCCTACCAGTACGCCTACTTTCCTCAAATATACTGTACATGCAACATTTTTCGATACTGAAAAAAGCGCCGTCATTGAACGGTTAAAACGCAATACTAATACTGTTTAAATATACCGAGAAATCAGAGACTTGTGCTCCCTGATAAAAACAACGGCTTGTACTCTTTTCCAAACGCTTTTCCCAGTTCATAGGAACGCTGGTTGATAGAGTAAGCACATTTTAATCATGTGCACCATCGATTTTAGAGTCACCAGATGTAGATTTCGGTTTTTAAGGCTGAGGTACCGGTAGTTGCCGTAGACGCTGTGGAAACGGCAGGTTTTGCTTCTCTGTTAGGAACGGTCCGAGAATTTTGCAATTACTTACGAACACTGTTTAAATATATCGAGAAATCAGAGACTTGTGTTCCCTGAAGTCCACATTTTGAGCTGCTAATGTGCTATACCCGCAACCTATCACTTTTTCCTGTAACTAACCAATTGCAGACCTTTTCTCGCATATTGATTCTGTGCATGCTAGATTGTTCGGTATGTAAAAAGAGCTCTGGCATCGAACGGTGTTACGTAACTTATAAGTCGGTCGCTTCGCGATACTTATTTTTGTAAATGAGGACGGATGATATGAAAGGTGGATGAAATTACAGTTTTAAACAGTTCTCTGACCTATAGAACTTGACGAAAGCTTCCAATAGCCTGTCCTTGCAATTCTCGGATAACTACTCGGATAATCACACACAGGTAGGCGGGCCTACTTCCTCGAATATTGATTCATACCAACGCTATCGGTTAGGCTTGTAGCCTGTTTCTCCCATATTTCATTTTGCTGCATTTAAACAGACTAACATGATATATACACACACATTGGTATACATTGGTGTGCATTGGTGGTGTTCTGGTACAGACCGGACAAGGAGACGCCGATGTAGCCGGAAAGCTATCGAAGCCAAACGTCCCCCCTCCGCACTATCCTCAACACGCTGGCCGCTGGGTGTCTAGCGAGGAAGTTATTACGGATACCATCTTTGGTATGACGCAGTCTCGGGATTTGAACCCGTGACCTACCGGTTTCGTGGTAGGCCTACACACGGTCGCCCAAAAAGTTGCAGATGCAACAAGCATGCCGAACTGAGTTGCCAAATTCTCACACCAAGTGCCACGCTGGTCAGCGCTGCGGATAGGCCTATCTAGTAACGTGGCCGCTCTAAAACTATACAGTGCATGCCTGACAGGCTAGCCAGCAAGATATTCTTTCTTTTACAGTAAAGGTATACCCTTACGTAGTCGCTAAAAGACCAATGCCGCATCTATATATAGGCCTACTGTTCAGACCTGCCACGCCAAATGCCACGTCAGATAGGTATATGCTTCATTTTGCGGTAGGCGTACCAAATACGTGGTCGCTAGAAGACCAAATTGCAATAACTATTCAGTCCAAACCAGCTACGCCAAAACTGCCTTCACACCAACTGCCAACCTCCTTCCCTCTCAAACTCACGTCGTCACGCTGTAACCTTCACTGCGACAGTATAACCTATACCACGTTCTCAATAAATTTCGCCGACTAAGTACACAGTACACGCAGGAAAGATAAGCCCATGTCAATATTTGCTAGCCTGGCCTCTCACGACTCACACACTGCAAGAGATGATAGCGACTCTGAGCTATATTACAGACGATAATGATAATGCCGGACGAGCAATCAACGAAAATTGGAGCGGGTCATGCTAAACGGTGCAACTAGCATACCGTTCAGTTGGCCGAGTGGGTCGGGAGGTTGCGGGTTCTATTCCTGACCGAGTCAAATCGAAGACTTTAAAATTGGTATCCGTTCCTTCTCTACTTGGCAGTCGGTATCGGGGAAGTGCGGAGAGCCGTGATTGTAATAGTGATCCGGGATATAAGCCGGACGTATTGACACGTATACACTGAGCATGTAGGTGAAAAAAAAACAATAAATTCAAAAAAGAAAAAAAACAGACCGTGGACGAATCGGAATTAAATACTGCCTTATATGGTGGGGTCATATCAAAGTGCGGACCCTCACGGATCACTCAGAATTACCGATACTAAACAGAAGACCGCGGACTTCGTTAAATATTTCGAATGGATAACTGATATGGCTCCGCCATTCTAAATAGCAGTCCAAACAGACATCTTACGAATCGGGATTACCGATAATAGGCTACATGGCGCAGTTATTACACGAAAACTACTGAAGGTTATGGCACTGTTGCTGCTCTGACAGCTAATCAATATCGCCATTCACCGATCAGTTCGAGTTATTTAGTTTAATTCCATTGCTCTGTGGGCTGCAGCTGACTAGATGATCGTCCGATCGTTTCGCTGCAAACCAGTCGTTTTTCTCTTATGTTGAACAATTTTCTCGTGAATGACTGAAACAATAAATATGTCTGTCTGTTTGTCTGTTTGTAATAGCATAATTAACGTGAAGCGAACGACGGAAGGTGTGCAAGGAGCCATCACATCGCTTGCACTGTCACAAAGTAGCATTTTTTACATGCAGCTATATATTTACGATGAATGAAAGCATTGCACGAAAGGAAAATGATTTAAGACAAGTGGCCTATCGTAGAGGGTTTACGAAACACAGAAATAGAGATGATGGCGGACGATGAATAGAATTAGAGATCGACCGATATTGGTTTTATTCAAGGCCGATACGATAGTAGGCCTTTCACATTACTGACGGTCGATATCGATATTCAAAAAATGATGAATATGAAATATGAAAAAGTCGATATTACGCCGATCACATGCTCGCATGGAACCACATCTTCACGTGCTTGCGGGGAACACTGTGCTCACAGGGAACCACGTGCTCACTGTGCTGTGTGGAACCTCGTGCTCGCCGACTCGACATTTGAGTCGTGACTAGCAAAAGGTTTCTGACCTCAGTCATAGTGATACGCCAGATGCCATGCCACAACACCCATTTAACCCGGGATCCTGACCAGGATTCCAGTGACGGGTGGGTACAAATATTATCACGAGGTAGTCTACGTCCACGTTGGTTTGGTTTACATCAGTGGCGCATTTCCTCTGGACTGGAACTGGCAGCAGTTATAAATGTCAACATAATACCCTGTAGGTCTATATTATATATACTGTATATACATTACACTCCAAATATTCTTATAAACTAGCTATAGACAAATTATGTCCCAAACTAGTGTAACATAATATGTATGAGCTTGGTCCGCTCGGGACCGAAGTTTTTGACACTTCATGATCATCATATTTGTACCAATTCCCGTCCGTCGGGTTCTTACATGAAGCTACATAATGTCCGCTGTCCATCGTTGCTCCGTGATGATGCGATACCGCGTAAAGATTGAAAGAATTCTTCGATTTCGGTCCGATAACATATTTGTTGATATCAAGACTTGTCGTAGGATATGACACGTTGGTTTGAAGCTTATCACCCCACCGACCGGAGAAAGAAAAACGTTTCAAATGTATCAAGAGAACAGGTGGGAGTCTCCATATCTCTAGCTTTCGTACAGCGTCGCGGTCTTGCTTACAATTCGGACAGAACCATTTGTTATCTCCGCTTAATTTCTCAACCTCAGAAAATTTATCGAGACATTCTGTAATCGAGCAACTACCACGGGATGGTAACGGTAGTGACAGGTACATAAACACGTCGAATTTTCTTGAAGTCTTTCTGCATTGTAGACACTGCGTAGCGGCTTTAAATTGACCTTGGAACAGCTCGACAATGATTGATTCGTTTAACCGTTTGTGGAAATCCCAAGCCATCTTCGCGGCGTTACCATCCGCCATGTTATCATTATCATCTTCTTCCTTGTATTCTCTCTTCTTGATCAAGTTTAAATCCTCATGCAAGCCATCCATTAAAAATAAAAGCAATTCCTGCGAGTCTTGTTGTGAATACGAAGAGAATCTCGTGTTAAAACGTCCGATCGTGTTTCGAAAATCACGCGGCGTTACATTTTTGAATTTTCCATTCCAAGCTGCTTTCATAAGGACCGCAAAACCGTCCGTTATTTCACCGCCAGACCCCAAAAAATTCTCACGATTTAGATCATGTTTGTAAGCGTTCGTGAGGAAATATTCCGCAAGAAGGGATGTACTGAACATACATTGAAGCACAGAATTCATATAGCACGTATTTCCCAAGTTGTACAGCCCACACTGCCCAGGTCCACGGCCTCCGTAACTGGGGTGGAGTTGCGCCAAATTGCGGGCGTAAACATCAGGAGGATCCAAGAAGTCTTCTGTCTTTGGCCTAGCAGGTTTTGACGACCGATTAACAGTCGGTTTTAAAGGTTTCATGGGTTCGTCGTTGACTAATTGCGCAATATTTGGTGTTGAACTTGATCTTTTTAGGCCACCAGAGGAGCCAGATGGTTCATCTTTTAAACGGACGGTTTTCGTTGGTCGTTTTACGTTGACGTTGCTCGGTAACGTCCAATGTGATGTTTTAGAGTTGTGGTCGAGATAAAAATAACGACCTGTACCCTTGTCCAAACGCTTTTCCCAGTTCATAGGAAGGCTGGTTGATAGAGTAAGCGCATTTTTATCATGTGCGCCATCGATTGTAGAGTCACCAGATGTAGATTTCGGTTTTGATGCTGGTTTTGAAGGCTGTAATGCCGGCAATGGCCGGGATGGTTTCACAGTTGCTGTAGATTTTGTGGAAACGGCAGGTTTTGCTTCTCTGTTTGGAACTGGCCAAGAATTTTGCTCACTAGGTGTCTCTGTTTTTTCTACCGGCTTTGTAGACTCTTGCTGGGTAGAGACGACAGGCGTATCAATTTTACTTGGGACAACCTTGGCAGAGACTTTGCTAACAGGTAGAGGTGTATCTGCCACACTAGGCTTGACGGTAGTGGTCACATTTGCAGACCGGATTGAACTGGTTGAAACTGGCGATGGACTAGTTGAGACCGGTACTGTAGTCGTTTCGGACGGTTTCTCAACATCCTTCTTCATTTTAATTGGATCTGGATCAACTTTTTCAGCTGGTGAAGAAGTCTTACTGGTGTTAGTCAACTCTGGTAATGGACGGGGTACTTTCACCGTTGGCTTTGGTTCTGTGGGTTTCTCAGCTGGGGTGTTATTTTTAGCCACTGTGGGCTTTATGTCAGATTCGACTAGAGGCTTGTTTGGAAGGGCTTTATCCCCAGATTCTGCTGGTTCGTGGAGTTTCAATTTATCGTCATTTGGACGTAATCCACGCATTTTCATTGCAAGTTCCTTTTCTGCTTGTTTTCTGAGCTGCTTCTGTTCGTCTGCTTCTCTCTCCAATCGTTTCATTTCTTGTTCCAATTCAAAAAGCTTCATTTTTTCTTCTAATTCTCTCCTTTTCGCTTCGTCTTCTTCTTTTTCCTTTTTTGCTTCTTCTAAACGATTTTGAAGATCGATAATCGAAGAATTAAAAGTCGATGGTTCTGGTTTTGGCACGGTCCTCGGTGCGGCAACATTTCGAGACGGGTTTGCCTTAACGTCTGAATTTTGTGATGTTTCTTGGCCACTAGATGGCAACTCTAATTCAGAAAATATGGAATCCCAGTCGTCGGCCTTTTTCGGAACAGGAGAACGAACAGTTTCTTTGACGGTACCGATACCCGGTTTTGTAGCTCGGTTAACAACAGGGACTCCTTTTTTCTTTTCAGGTTGTGAGACATTTATCTTTGACTTCGCATCGTCAGTCACATCTTTTTTAAACGTCGAACCTGCGATCACCGAAGACGCGTTTGAAATTTTCCAGTTTGCAAATATATCTTCATTTGGTTTGGGTGACGTCACACTTTGAGCGCCATCGATGACATCATTGCCAGCATTTGTGACTTCACTAATGACGTCATCAATTGTGTTGCCAATTTTTATTTCAGAATCCTTGTTGATTTTGACTGGAGCCAGTAATGCTGAGAAATTGACGTCACTCAATGAAGTGATACTAACGACGCCCGTTTTTTCTTTTTTGGGGATTTCAACTTTTGGGTTTGTCGTCAGCTGCGGATAAAATTCTACCCAATCAGAATAGCCGCCTGATAAAACCACTGGAGCGTGTCGAAGAAATATATTTTGTTCCCATTTATGAAGCGCGTCTAATAAACATCTCAGTGGATTTTTTTGATCCTGCAAATCCTTTTCCTCACAAAACCAATCAAGCATGACGACTAGATCGTATTCGGCTCTCATTTTCCATTGTTTTAGAAAATCTCCGTTCGATATTCCTGTTTGAATTCTCTCACATATCGTTCCCGGAGTTAGAAGATGACTCGGCACATTTATGCAATGGTCATGACGAACGTGTGACTCATCAAAACTATTTTCATGTCGAATATCAATAATTAATACTTTGTAATCTTTTGCAGATTTTGAAAATTGGATTTTATGCAGAATTCCACAAGTTATAGACTTTGCATTTTCGGCAACGACAGGGTTTTCGGTCACTTTTTTATTTTTTGCTGTTTCCGGGTTCTTCTTTGACGCTGAATGATCCGTTTTAGGTAGAATAACTCCATTTGAAAGTTCAGTGCTTGTATTTAGACCATTTTTCGCCTCATTTTGTTCATTTTTCGCGTCTTCGTAACGTTTTTTTAAGCTTTTGTTCAAAATTTCAGCCTTATTTAGAGCGTCTGTTACTTTTTTTGTTCCGAGTAACAAACCGTAATGGTCGGCATCTTTTTTGAACTCTCTCGATTGCTTCACTTTTCGATAAATATCGATATATCTCATGTATAAAACGTAAGCTCGTTCCTCGTCTCTTTTAAGTCGAGCTTCTTCCGCCGCTTTGAATGTCGTTTCGCTCGAGTTGATATGAATTTTCATGCTCCGATTCGCGTCATATTGGTAGTTTCCTTTGCCATTGAGCTCACCGACTGATGATGCAATGTATAATTTGACCTTATCCATTGCTCTGACGCTGTGAGCTATGATACTACCTATAAGCTGTCAAGCAGTTGAGCAAAAACAGTTAGAAAATGTTTTCTTGCATGATAAACTCCTATTAACCCCCCTTATGAGTATATTTTCATTGTGGAATGTTTATGATTATACTGTAAATTGGTCTCTCTTCCTACCTATTTATTTATTTAAGAGTGTAGTGAAGCTGATGGCGGACGATCAATAGATATATTGTTCTAATTCTCAATAAACTAAGGCTGAATGTTAAATCTGTGGTGATCTTCTTTACAATTTCATTTATTTAGTATTTATATTATCGAGGACCTAATATTCAGCTTCTTTCACCCGGCGGTTGACTGGAAGATTGTGAGTCTGTACACAAGGTCGTATCGTATCAACTTCCTTCTGTGTTACTTGCGTGCAAATAAAAATCTGTCTGTCTGTCTAATAGTGGGGATCAAAAAGGTGGCATAACTCGTTAAAACCTAGTACAATATGAAATTATTCCAGGTTTAAAAGCTTCTAACAGTGCGAACTCACAAATCATGGAATTTATCTCTGACTTATTATTATTATGGAGGTAATTTTAACTGGCAGCAATTGTGTGGTCAGCACGAGTTTTGAATAGGAGAAACACGCTTCAATCAGACTTGTTCACCCTAAATGGGCTCGGAAGGGAACCAAGTTTAAGGCTGATGCCTGGAGTATCTAATCTTTGATCCCCACCTTAAACCTCCAGTAGACATTTCAATCATTTCATGGCCCCGACTGATCAACTATCGACTTCATGACAGACAGACAACCTTACTGTGCCCATTCCTCCACTAAGTCAAGGCTATACAGGCAGTAACAATACCAACAGAGCTGTCAGAAATCAGGCCAAAGTTCAGAGTGTCAGTTCACCTAGTCATTTCTCGATCGAAAGACACAAAATCGGTCTCTACACGCGATTACTGCACTCAAACTCGCCTAGAAAGATAGAATTTTCACAACCCATACAAAACGCCTTCCTACCTCCCAATTTATCTAAATTCCAAGACCTTCGCCCTTTGACAGCGAGCCGTTCGATCAGCTTTGTTATGAAATGACGATTTCGACCATCTTCGCCAAATCACGTGACACAACCAATGACCCTACAACCCATTTTGCTTTACAGCGAAGGGCTGGAGGACCATGTCACGAAATTTTCTGCCAAAAGAATATGAAATTTAAGCTAAAATAAGCGAATCTTATTGCACTCGAGAAGAAAATTTGCCAACAATCATTTATGGCTCACGGTTATCCTCTTGGCTGGTCGCGCAAAATAAGCACAGACGGGGCTTCCCCTTATTAATAAACAAATCTACTGTGCTCGGCGTCCGCAACCTGCAGAGTTCGGCGGGCAGATATGTAACCGCAGTGGCATTTGAACCCACGACGCACTTCTAATTGACAACCTAGCCCACCCAACCACTACAACAAGACCAATGACACAGCAAATTTGATACATTATACAGAATTTACTGAGTTACAGTAGAAAGATCTGTTCATGAAGCAGAAAATTGAAATCACTACTAAATAATTACGATGCACACGAAACAATTTTAGAACATCGCTACATTGGCCAAGAAGGCCGTCTCATTGCACTAACAAATTTTGATGATAATTGGGCACTGTCGTTATTGCGGAAAGTCATTTACTGCTAAAAGTGTACTTGGTACGTTAGAAGACCTTTTCCTAATTTGCTGATACCGGTCGCATTGATTAGCAGTGAGATGCCACCAATCCCAAATCACTGTAGCATGACTTCAGTGATATTCTAAGATATATCACTCTTTCATCTATCGAATATGTGGCATGTACACAGAAGAATTTTCCAAGGAAAGTACGGTACCCACGATAGAAATCTAAGCACGTTAAACATTGCCACGCAGACAAGCAGAAATGTGGCATGCACTGCAGAAACTTGCGAGAAAAGTACGGTAACCACATAGAAATCTATCGCATGTTGCGAGTCGCCAAGCACGTCACACTGAGTGCCACTTCAAAGGTCAGAAACTTACGTTCCAACCACCAAATTAATATGATCCACCAATTCTTTAGTTGAGTACAGAAATAAAGAATATAGCAGAGATGATCAATTGATGTCGTGAAGAACATTCACCACAGACTTAGCATCCACCTTTACCTAAATCAGCCAAGTTATGCAAACTTGTGATTGCTCAATTAACCGAGATTAGACGTTAAATTTGTGGTGAATCTTCTTGACGATATTTATCAAATTTGATGCAAGTGTAATATAGTTGTTATAACTTCAACTTTCATATTTTCGATTTTTCTGACGAGCCATGGTTGAGAGGAGTAGGCTGATGTAAGAGGTCAAAAGGTCATCCATTTTGTAGCCCTGAAATTAAGTTGATAGGATCATATATCATATTTTTTCTAATATTAATACGCACCGTTATTCAAATCTAGTACAACACACAGAGCAAGCAGCCTGTTGCCATAGAGATATAAATAACTTTTAATTTGGTGTCCGTTCCGTTTCTGCATGACAGTCAGTATACGGGAGGGGGCGGGGGAAGTGCGGAGAGTCGTTGTTGTAATAGTGATCCGAGCTATAAACTGGAAGTGTTGACACGAATACTAAGTGTTACGTTCCCTAGTCCTGGATTACGTCCTCAGATGCAGTCACAATACACATAGACGTACAACTGTGCTCAGGGTTTGAGACACGGACGAGAAAAAGGAAAAAAGTGGAGCTTGCGTCACCAGCAGTGAGGCATCTGATAAGGTAATGACCCAGTCTGCATTTCGTGGCAGGTGAGCAGATCTCGCATTGTCAGCGGACTTCGATGGGTTGTGTGGGTTGTGTGCATTGACCTTGGATATATTACATTAGTAGGGTTGGAAACTCCACAAATCCAAACAACAAGCCACTACGCGCTGTGGTGGCTTGTGGCTCTTGATTAGGGATGGGCAGATCGAATCATTTTTTATTTCGAATACGAATCGAAACAAAAAAAAAATAGGAAAAAATCAGCCCCCTCTCATAAACAAAAAAATAGGAAAAAATAGATGAAGATTATTGAGAAGGGGCCAAGCAAGGAGTGTGTGAGAGAGAATTAGGAAGGGAGCGCCGCAGAAAAGTGTTTTTACCTAAAATATTTGCCGTCCGCTAGGTGGTGGTAGTAGTAAGCCTGATTCGAAATTTGTGGTCAAATCAAATCACTTGCAATTCGAATCGATTCCAAACATTCGATTCGAGTTGATGGTGGGAGGAAGAAGTTACTCACCAAGCTAGTCTCACACAACAGTTTGTTTCCTTTAATCAGATTTCCGATGGTCATTTGAAAGTAAGTGTTCCCACTCGCCCAATTGCTGATCTTTGTGAACGGGTAAGTCACCAGGATCTGAAAAATTGGTTCGAGTCAATAAAGAAGGAACAGGAGAAGTATCAGTTTCTTTGACGGCACCGGGATTTGTAGCTCGGTTCTTATAGGTTGTCAATTGGTAATTTTTGTCACGTGAGTAACTCATTTATGACAACTGACTTAAGTATTACCAAATCCCGTTTACTGCTTCGATTCATCAGATGTGTCATGGAACAGAGATCATAGTAATTGTTGCCGGTATTAAAAGAGTGGCCAGATATGACTTTCAAGTCTTCGAGTCGGAACCACCCTCGAGTTGGGAGTATATGAGGTATTAATTAATACACAGTTTGTTGGGGTAGGTATACAGAGTTTGGCAGACTCATGGGACAAATTCTGTATAAGTCAGAGGTTACACTAAGACTCACATTTTTCGATTTTGGATCGACGAGACTCACTCCGTTTCTGTTGATCACGATAAGAAGATGCTCCGGGAAGGTTTGGTCTGTTGTTTGCTGAAAACGAGAGAGAGAGAGAGAGAGATAAAAAATCGTTGGCCCCCTTAAAATGTACGAAATGTACGATGGCAGATGATCCAAAAAGTAACAGATAATAATAAGTCACCACAGATTTAATGTCCAGTCCAGTTTATTGGAATATAATTCGCAAGCTTTTGGAGCTCTGCCCTACTATAGTAATAGATAGAATCAGTCACCACAGATTTCACGTCCAGTCCAGTTTATTGAAATATAATTTGCAAGCTTTCGAAGCTCAACTCCTTTATCAGGAGAAGATGGAATGAAGGATGATAAATGAGTGTGACCCCGAAAGCTTGCAAATTATATTCCAATAAACTGGACTGGGCCTTAAATCCGTGGTGACTTATTCTATCTATTACTACGGTAGGGTGAAGCTCCGAAAGCTTGCGAATTATATTCCAATAAACTGGACTGGGCCTTTAAGGTGTGGTGACTTATTCTATATATTACTACAGTAGGGTGAAGCTCCGAAAGCTTATGACTGATATTCCAATAAAACCGGACGTTCAATCTGTGGTGACTTATTTTATCTAATGGCTATTATTGGATCAGCTGCTGTCAGATCCACTATCCTTGGATTTATTGCTTTCGATAACTCACCCTGACGTCGAAGAAAGCAGATCCAAATGTCGGCCATCGATAAACCGTTTTCAAAAACGCAAGTTTCGCTTCGTCCTTACTCTTTCCACTGTTGCGGTTGAACTGGCCGATAATTTGCTGAAAAAAAAAAGGAAACTAATAATTTGGAAGTTGAAATGTTGCGGTCACGTCCCATGTTCTATAGATTTATTAAAGAGTGGTGCCGATGGCGAACGATAAATAGATATTGTTAAGAAGATCACCACAGATTTGATGTACAGCCTTAGTTTATTCTGCTTTTAATTCAAACTGTGCTATCCATCTTCAGCTGAAAGAGCGATGATGGAGCGGAGCTCCGAAAGCTTGTGAATGTTTTAATTCTCAATAAACTAAGGCTGGGCGTTAAATCTGTGGTGATCTTCTTTACAATATCTATTTATCGTCCGCCATCGGCTCCACTACACTTCTATTCAATGTGTCACTGATAACATGTGAAAAGTCAATCCGACTCAGAGAGCATTGTTCAAGGGGGAACTCCGAGCAAAGTCAGGCTAGGCTAGGGCTAAATACCCTTTTCCAGTCATCAGGTGACGCCATCCTTATCAGATCTCCAGGCAACATATCTTTCAGCATTCGAGGAATGTTCGGAAATTGACTTTTATCGTCCCCGAATCTCACTCTGAAAGCAACCATTGAGTTAAATATTTAGTACGAGTGCCAGTGTGCTCAAAGGAATTATATTATATTTGTGTTTTCGCATACAAATCCAGTATTCTTTGAATATACAGTTTTATGATATCCTTCTTTGGACGAAGCGTCAGGGCAGCTGGCATTTTATGCTATTGAGGTTGAGGGACACCAGGTGGCGATATGGATCCCGATTTGAAATTGCCATCGAATCAGTTGCGATTTGTTTGTCTGATTCGATGTGCCCATCCCTTGCTGGACGGTTTCAACACAGTTCAGTGTCTTGAGGAACACCAGATGGCGCTATAGATCCTGATTTGAAATTTTGATTCGATGTGCCCATTCCTTGCTGGACGCTTTTCACACAATTCAGTGGTTGCTTACCTGTATATCAATGAAGCGAGTAACGTCCCTTCCTCTTTCGTACATTTATGATATCCTCGTTGATATTTCGGCAGTTCTTGGTAATAATGGAATATCCTGTCGGCGTTCAAGTCGCGACCAGGCGACACGTTTAACCAGAGCTTTCTCATGAAGAACACTTGGTAGGAAAGAGTTGGGAAGCTG
>JASFYC010000537.1:0-16281 GCA_030412335.1 Botrylloides violaceus | reverse complement strand
CTAGGGCTGGGCACTCGAATTCGAATACTCCGAATCGAATCGAATAGCAAGATATTCGGACCGAATCGAATAGTAATTCGTTCTCTTTTCGAATTTCGAATACTACAACAACTTGAGAAAGCTCTATACGCGTTTCAACGTGGACGTAGCCAGGAGAGGTTTAGCTTGAAACACTCCTTTTCTCTTGTACCATAATTTTGAAGAGGACTTTTGTGCATTTTGCTGTTACCCTGACAGCACGCCATGAAGTCGTAGACATGACTTCACATTTGGCTAGTTGCGTCTCTGCATGTTCCTGACCGTTGATCATATATTTTTGATCAAATTTTATCAAATTAGGTTAATAACTAGGTCAGACACGTCTATTCGGTATTCGATTCGATTCGATCCGATGTTTCATACTATTCGATTTTGCCCAGCCCTAATCGTATCTCAATCGACTCAGAACAGGGGTGGGATGCTTGAGGCTGTCCCTTCACAAGTCGGGTTTCACGCCAAATGCGGCATGAGAGTGTGGTGCAGTGGAGCAAACAGCAGACCATGTCATCTATTCCTCCACAATAGGTATATAAACCACTCAATGGCGTGACTGGTCTGGAGAACCTTGAAAAGGCGACAAAGCAGTGGTTGCTGTTTTGAGTGCTATGAAGCGTAGTTTGAAGAAAGTCAAACGTAAGAAAAAGCAGATATGGGTCGTCCTTTCAGTCAGCTGCTAATATTGACGGATGATATTACTGAGATATTATATCATTCCATCTTCACCTGATGAAGGAGTGGAGCATCGAAAGCTTGTGAATGTTATAATTCTCAATAAACCAGGGCTGGACGTTAATTTTGTAATGATCTTTTTTACGATATATATCAGAGATTCATGAAGATTATCAGCAACAGCTGAGCTTCGTGGTCCAGTGTTGAGGTCCTTGGCTGCAAGTTCTGTCTGTAGTGGGTCTGGGTTGTGACCTTGGACTGCGGCATATGGAAGACATCAAAACGGCGTCATCTGTTGCCTTCCCACTATACGGTCAGCACGACGATAGTCGTGCTGCTTGACTTGGATAACTTATGGACTCCTGAGATCCACACGAGCCCCATTAGGCCATAGAATCCAAGATGTAAAAAATACGTAGGTATTCACAACTTGCCGGCCGGGCTTCAGGCCTCACATGGATAAAGTGTAGAACACAACAATGTCCAGCGTCACCATTCCCGAGTCTATATTCTCACACTGCGGCTGTATGGTGTGCAGATATTTGCCGGTGGAAAATTCCCAGTCTTGTCTGGACTAATGCGCTGAGTTGCGACCGCAAAGTCATCTAGCCTAAAAATAATCGCTGCCACAACATAATGGACGGTTTGATCCACTGCAGAAACTCACAAATGGAACATGGGTGAAGAAGAGGACAGGCCTGGATATAACACTGTTTATTTTTGTCCATATAATATTTTTTGTACATTTACACATAGACTCACATGATATACCCACACCCTACTAGTGCATATGGATGTCATGCATGCATTATGTACATTCATAGGCAAGACAAGGAGGCACAAAGGAGCCAGAAGGCTATCCTCAGTGCGCTGGACGTCTAGCGAGGTAACTGCGGTATGATGCAGTCTCGGATTTAAACCTGAGACCTCGCGGTAAAGAGGGAGGATTATTAATACTTACTTTTATCAGGAACAGATTCCTGCATCACACTCTCCCTCACCGTCTTGATATCTTTTCGAATTTGTGCCAGAGGTTTTGAAATGTCAGCATTGTTCTTGTGTGGGCTTGTACGTATCCCAGAACTCATTTTGACAAATTCAAACAACTTCATGGCGTTACTGGCTAAGGTGCCTGGAAAATGAAATAAGTCTAATGGTAATTTCAAAGTAAAAAAATAGTCATCTGTACAGGCATATGTGTAACCCAAGGGTAGGCAATATTTTCTAGCGATCGGCCAAATGGCGAACTTGCAACATTTTGATGTGCCGGAATTTTCAATAACACTATGATTCATATTAGATTCAGTAGGGGTAGGCCGAACCCCCTCGCTACACAATATGCGTCTCTGTGTTCCTGTATCGTCAAGTAGCATGAACTTCTCATCTGAGTGGCAATCTCGTGGTATTCTTCCAACTTTGCAGTTCGGCGCAGCAATTTTTCTAAACCTTCAGCTGAGGGGCCGTATTCTTGTAGCGGTAATAACTAATTGATACGGTGCGGGCTAGACGATTGTGTGGTGGGCTGAATTTTGCCCGTGTGCCGCAGGCTAGGTTGCCAATCCCTTTTGTAATCAATCAAATGAATCCTAATCTGGACCAGTAGGCAACAAGAGTAAAACTAAGCACTTCAAATCGGTATCCGTTCATTCATTCACCCTGGCTAAGCAGTCAGTATCGGGGGAATGAGGAGAGTTGTACTGTACAACTTGTACAATGTAGTACCGGTAGTTGTGATAGTGATTCGTGCTATAAACCAGCTAATATGTATCGACATGTGTACCGTTGACCTGGGGTACATAACGTTTCCAAGTCAAGAATGCCATAAATTCGAAAACAACAACAAGTCACTAATGTTAAAAGCTTGTAACAGGACAGGGATAGGCGTAGTCTGCCAAAATCGGTGTGGCTGCCTTCAAAACCAGAATTGTGTAGTGTGCATGGTGTCAAAAGCCACTCAACGAAGTTTTGAATCAAATGCTACCTTGTCCAGCGCAACATCCAATGATAATAGCTTTGCTTCGTGATATTGCTTCTCCAATAATGATGTGTGGTATGCAATCCGGTTCTCTTGGCTTCCCTTTGGTCATAGACTTCAACAATGCCTTGACTCTGAATAAGGAGCATTACAACTGAGACAAATAGGTCCATAACAGGTCTACATAGGTTGCGGTTAACTATGCTTTACCCAAGGCACATAAGAGATACAAGAAATTTACCTGTTTCGTGGTGTAATGGTCTAGGTTGCTGGCCAAAAGATCAGTAGGTCTTAGTCTCAGGTTAAAATCCCAAGACCGCATCATACTGATATGTTAAAAATGGTATCCATAGCTTCCTCGCTAGGTACTTGGCACATTGAGAGGTGGCGCTTGACTTCGATAGCCTACCAGTTCCTTCAGTGTCTCGTTATTTACCCTGCCTATGCATGTCATGCACGCATGATATACTTATGCATAAGTAGTGAGTGTGTAAATGTGAGTCTGTGTCTAAATGCATCAAAAATCCTTTCCCGGGTCAACATTTTGTAAAATATAAGTAAGCTGCTATTGCAAAAATATGCTTTTATCTTCCATCCAGCAGTCCAATACAGCGACTTAAAATTGCTGAGCATCAGCTAACCAAGCCAAATTGCCGTTAATACAACCTACACTATGTTAAATGTCTGTTTTGACAACAGTGTGTATCAAGCAAACACACCATCACAAAATATACGTCATACCTGACACTAACATACGCTATTGAATAAATATCAGTCACTTAAAAGAGGCCTGCAATGAGAATGATGATGGCTTGAGTAAAAGAATGGAAAAATTTTGGCAAGGCTGATAAGCAAATAAATTACCAAAGTATTTTGCTATCAGTGCCTTGACTTTTTGAAATTTCGTAAATCATAAGCATGTAGTACATTTTGTCCTTTGTTCATTTTGCTGCATTTACACAAACCCTCATGATATACGTACACAACTACTGGTCCTCGCATGATGTGCACATGCATGTCAGGCTTGATGGTGTAATGGGTATAGGTGGTAGGCCTTGAAACCACCTAGGTCTTGGGTTTGAATCCTGGGACTGCATCATACTGAAGATGTTAAAAAATGGTATCTGTAGCTTCTTCGCTAGTTGGCCAACACATTGACGATAGTGTGGAGGGGTGGCGCTTGACTTCGATACCCGTACTGGCTCCTTCGGTGCCTCTTTATCCAGCCTGCATATGCAGAACATCCAGGCATGATATGCATATATTGCATAAGCACCAGTAGTGTTTGTGTATATCATGTGAGTGTGTGTAAATGCAGCAAAAAGAACAAAGGACAAAAATGTACTACGTGCTTATGATTCCCGAAATTTCAAACAGTCAAGGCACAGTCTTATTTCCTTGTAATATGCAAACTGGATAAGGAAGCTGCGAATGCACCAGTAAGCAATAAAAGTCAAGCGCCCCCCGAATACGAAACTAATCCGGTTTCGTACCATACCTATGTCTATCTGTAGATTTAATGCTTTGATTAGTAGGCTATCTTTTATTCATCGTTGGTATTTTCGGTGCTTTCTTCAGCAATAGATAAAGTCATAGGCCTACTATATTACCGCATATTTCAAAAGTTAACTAGCTCACCCTGTATTATCAGGCTCTGCTTCATGACCAACAAGATCCAAAAAGGTAATTCGAGACAAAATCCCAGATGTTGCTGAATCTGGATTAAGAAAACACAATTTTTGACTGACTACAGCGTATTTGGTGGAAAGGTTTCAATGCCCACTGCACTCTTAAGAGTGTGTATCAAACATACATCATAAGATATATCTGGCTTAAGCATTATTAAACCAGTTTCCCATCTGTATCCATTAAAGGCTAAAAAATGCTTATCGGAGCGTGTTTCTCTCATCCAAAACTCGTGCTAACTACGAAATCGCTCTAGTTAAAATTACCTTCATAAAGAGGAATATGTCTGAGGATGCATTCCTTCTCACAGACCATATTTTCCCTCGATTCTAAGTTTTTGTCACATGGTTAGAAGTTTTTAAACCGGTGTATTATGATTTTTTTTATTTCGAATTTTATAGCAGGTTTAAAAGCTTCTAACCATGCGATGAAAACTTGAAATGGACTTCAAATATGGTTTGTGACTTATTCCTATCTATGGAGTTTAATGAGTTGCGCAACGCTTTCATCCCCTCCCTAAATGTGGGTAGGGTTTTTTCTTACATCGGCTCGGAAGTACGAAATCTTCACATTACCTTGCTGCTTCTGAGACACGGTCAATGTGAACACCACATCTCTGCTACGTGTTTTCAATCCACTTTCCGTCTTATGTCCTTCCGAGTATAATCGGCATGCTTGATCAGCACTTGATACGACATACGAAGTCAAGTTGTCGACAATGCTGTAACAAGGAGCAACTGATTAACCATAAAATTACCTCTCATTGCATGTTACAACCTGTCTTTGTCAATAATCGCCCAAAGGACGGTCACACAAGACACTTTTCCTGTAGTACCATACAACATTAGGTGGGGTCTTGCGCCCAGTGCGGGATGCGGGTGTGGAAAAAATGAGAAAATCGCAGGCAATGTAATCCATTCGTGTACAATATTTAAACTACCCAATGGAGTGACTACCTTGAAGAACATGAACGAGGCAAACAAGCAACATTGGTTATTGTGCTGCTGCCTCGACGTCTAGTCCAAAGAAAGAATAAAAGATAAATCACAGAAGAGTTTACTGCAGAAGGTTAGGCTTCTCCACTCACCATCCCAATTTACTGCTTTTTCTAACTTTGATTTTTCTGGAGTGAGGATTTAAAATGTCTGTTAGTCCACCAGTGCCATCAATCTAAAAATATGATAACCGAAAGTTCTAGGTCTAGGTAAGAGAGAAATAGAGAGAGGGGAGACATATATTTTTCATCAACCGGTTAGCTTAAAAAAAGAGAACGTTATTCACAGTGGTTATCAAGCAAATTTAACAGAATGTGAGAATGAAGGGTAAATCGGTACAGACAAGGAAAGGTGATATGGTTCTACGTGGTCATCAAGTCAAGCTGCCACCCTAGGAGTGAATGAAGGCTCCTCTTACAGATCCAACTTAGGAAATAGAAACACAGAAGCAGAAATCAGCGATACGTTCATAAATTGCTAGTATTTTGCGAGTAGATGCTGCGCCAACCCTCTTCTGAAGGCTCCTGTAAGTCATGCTTCCAGTGTCGTAGGCACAATGCAGCACGTGAGAGGTGGTGAAGCATGGCAATATCGAGGGTCTTTTCAAAGCCTACAAGCTTTTCCTTATAGAGGTACATGGTACGGTAATAATGATTCTACAGGTTATTCCAAAACTAAAGAAACCAGACCAAAGTCAGCCACCTTTAAATAGGGAACCAACCAGTTTTAATCTCGATCAAATCAAGGACTTCCGAGAAAGCCGCTCTGATATTACTTACTTGCAGCATCGATGCGGAAATCAGATAATTACTTTTGTTGATTTTTTGAAATAGATCATTTATGACCATCGGAACAACTCCATTCTGAGAACTAAATCCAGCTCCATAAAGAACTTGACTACTGCCTGCAAACATATATATATACAAATGTTTGTCAATTAAATGAAACAATAGCAATAATATATACGGTATATATAATAATTAGTCATTACCTGTATATAATTACTTGTTTTTACTACATTTACACGGACTCGCAATTACCATGAGAGAGAGAGAGAGGGAGTGAATTAAAGCTATGAGTAATGGAACCCTGGGATGCCCAAAATCAACAGTTGCTCAGCTGCTTACGCCATATCAATGGGCGATATCGTCGACTGGGACAACCACAAAGCACGAAACCACATGCCACTTGCCAGTCAGCCGCTTTTCATTTTAATAGAAATATGATTTCGGTGAATCGATCGTTGTTGGATCAAACGAAATTATAGCATTTATGCTGCTGAGAGAGAGAGGGGGGAAGGAGAGAGAGAGATTTCTTTATTTGGTCAACCAGCAAAGTAAAGGAAAACGTTGGTGGACAACTGGTCAGTAACCTACCTGTTCCAGCAGTTCCACAGCAAGTAATATTTACATTATAGCCAGATAATGCATCTTGTACTATCCCGGTGAGGTGAGACTTGTAGAAGTGTTCTAGTTCCTTGTCGTTAAATGCAGCATCAAACCCGAATGTTTTCTCATCCTGTGAATCAACACAAGTTGTGAAGCGGAAGCTGGAGGCAGTGAAAACGCAAAAAAGTCTTTCACAGAGTTAGCTTCCCTGGGGATTTTAAGGGTTTAGCAAAAAGGCATACGGTAGTGAGAGTTTATACGGGTTTTAGAAAAACCCGGCTCAGAAACAATGGCAAACATTTTCGTCATCCCACCGCTCCTTGGATCATCAGTCAATGTACGGTTTATATTGACTTACATATGTAGACCGACATTCGACAATGTCCTAAGCTTGCGATTCTAGCACAACTATGAATATAGCTGGTTCGATCACCTGTTTTTGTAGCCTATAATCAAATTTTATCGAATTCGGTTAATAACTGGGTCAGTCGCGTCTATTCGGTATTTGATTCAATTGAAAATTTTCGATTCGTTCCGATGTTTCAAACTATTCGATTTTCTCAGCCCTAGTAATGCCACCACTAATCTGTGATGCTGGACCTGAATCAGCCGATTCTTCTGTATGACGTAATAGAGTGTGGCATTTTAAAAGTAGCACACCGTACCCCATAGCATCTTAATTTAGCCTACAGACTAGCTGGACCTGTGAAGAATTAGCAAAATTGAATATGCAATTTGATAAAAACCTCTCCGTATTTCTGACGCTACTCTGTACCACTGTTTTCTCTGTTATGTAGTTGACTGTCGACCGCAACAATGGCAGCAGAATTGTTATATAATGTGACGTTACACCCGCGATAAACAAATTCGGAGTTTAACCGAAAGTAAACCCGAATCATCCGATTCTCCTGTATGATATCATAGAATGCAACGTCTTGAATGTGGCACACCGTACATCATATCGTATTACTATATAGATGATCATTTCGCCTATTGTATCAAAGCACTTACTTTCATTTCAGTAACGGTTACTGACTTAGCCTTTGTAATTCTCACATAAGGCAAATCACTTTGAATCACTGCAAAAGTCTTCACAGACATGACTTGTTTTTTCAGACCTAGAAAACAATTTATTAAGTGCATTAAATTCACGTGTGGGTTTTGCCTAATAAAAGAAACTTGAGAATGCCAACACAGTTATAACGTCCATCCAAATCTGTTGAAAACTTAGTTCACAAACATTCAGACCTGAGCTCTTTCATCAGGTGAAATTGGATAATGTGGGCTTGTAATAAAGACAATATGTTCTCTACTGCTCAATAGAGCCCAAAATGGTAGCAAGCAACGCAAAGTCCTGAAGTATAGAATATGGTACGTATTCGAGCATTCCGCTTGGCATGCCTCTTAGCTAATATGACATTCAAAAATACAATAAAACTGTGTAACAAGTCCAGTAAAAAATCGAACGCCTTAATACACCACATTTCATTCCAGATGTAGACGAGAACCTGTGCGGGCAAGAATTGCCGTCCATGCAGTCCCGTGCATATTTAAAATAACCTGTGGCCACTTTAATGACTATTTAATCCAAAATGAGTCAAGGCAGATTGCTCAAACTAGGCATTCTCTTCGTCTCCCTGCGCTCCTGAAATACAGTGGCCCAAAGCGCAACATTTATTCGAAAATATCTCACTGGCCATGAAATGCGGACTGGACGCCATGCCCGTAGAAGGCATCAGTGCAGCTCACTGGAGCTGAAATATTTGCGTTCTCACACTTATAGCGCACAAAATTCAACTTCTGCTGCAAAAGTATTTCCTTCTTAAAAGTACTGGTAGCAGAGTTATGAAGGCTTGGGAATGTTAAAATATAGATCAAGAAAGTTTGGATGTAGTATATCAATACCGTGACATAGTCTATTTGGACTGTGTATACGGTGTCCATAAATGTAGCCTAAGGTAACTAAAATTAGTAACCACATACTGCATCAGCCTGCTGCATGTAAGCTAACATGCCCCAGAAATACACCGTCATTTACAATATAGCGGTACCGTATATACTGGCCTACTTGATTCGATTAAAAAATTGACAGATATTTCCGAACATGTTTAAGAAAGACACAGTCTTGGTTTATTGAGCACAGCATCCAACTTTACGAGTTTCGCTTATCCATCAGTTGAAAGTGATCGTCCGGCACAGTATCCTCTATCTTGACACATTCGTCTATCCATCCACTTCTCGATCTTCCCTACCCTAGGACTGCGAATTTATCTGTTCTTCCCATCGATTCCCGCATGTCTCCTGACATAGGCTATACCGGTATCCGATGGCGAGGCAAATAGCGGACTAGTAGGTCACGAATTCACTCAAGGCACGAGCACAGAGTGACAGTCTGACGTGACAGAGTGTCAAAGATAGAGCACAGAGGGTCGAGAAGGACAGAGGTTACGTACTGCCTGACTAACATCGTACGGTACAGTGTAGGCCTACTCGCCCTACTCCCTATACTGTAGTTCTAATATACAGCCGCAGCTCATTGTTTCAGTCACAGCCAATGACCGAGTGTAAATTTTAACTCATGGATAGCACGCATGTCATGCATGCATAGAGAGAAAAAATAATAGATATCGTACCTTCCTCTGCGATTGAATTCGCTCGTTGGTGTATAGCTCTAGGCACCGTCGGTGTTGCTTAGCCCAAAGTCACTCTGTCTTAGGCTGGCTATATGCTTGTTTGTCTGATGGCGTCTTTTCAGTCATGACGACGTCTACGAAATGGCGCGGCATCTAACGGATACAGAATTAAAATGTTTTGTCGCTAGATGGTGAGAGAATTCATGCCATCCGCTTTGCAACGAGCTCGGATGGGGGTGACGCTGAAAACGCGTGTGCGATTGTCGCAACGATTGTCGTGCCTGTTTCCAACGTGTTTCTATAGCATTCTTTTAGTATCTAGGTACCTATGGGAAACACTCCTGATGCAAAGGTGAAACAATCCAGATATTTTCCCGAACAGCTTTGAAGAAATTATACTGGCATCGGTTTTTAGTCAAATATTGTCAATCTTATGTGAATATTGATTTGTTATACAATCAGTGAAGTAGTGCTGAAGAATCGATCGAACTAATATTCAAACTCCGGAATTGTTTACGTGCTGAGAAACAAAACGAATACATTTTTGCCTCTGCTCGGAAATAATACACAAATATTTGCCTATGCCTTCATTCAATCGAACATTGTAGCCTATATAGCCTTGACGAAATGGCTAGAATAATTGACAATTGACATACTCGGCAATTGTCGAAGTATTGAAGAATCGATCGAACTGATATTCGAACTCCGGAATTGTCAACTAGCTGAGAAATAAAATTTGATTAAATTAGCGACTTTGCGCGCAATTCATATTCTGATATGGCATATCTATGTGGGCCTACGATTTTTGCGCAGAATCACAGGTGTCTAAAAGACCGGTGTGTGCACTTCTGCATCAGACAGGGCACACAAAATTCCTCTGGGGCGTATACTTTTGGTTATTTTCGGATGATTATTGCCGCCGATATCCAATATCTACTTCCGTATACTTGACCGTAGGCCGATAGGCCGACCGATAATAGCAAAAATACGAACAACGGCCGGGCGGTGATCGGTCGATGCTCATCGTCACTGCCATGACTTGAGCCTCCCTCCAGTCAGAGGTTGTATGGTGGCGGGATAAGACTGAATACTGCAGCATATAGTCACTACATGTCGTATGCGCGCGCAAGTAAATGCTCTGCACGCAAAATACAATCATATTTTGAAAGGCGGAAATTACATAAAATGAAAAAAAAGTGGGGCCGATGGCTGATGATCAATAGACATCGGCGCAAAGACGATATTCACGACAGACCTACCTGATGAAGGAGGAACTCCGAAAGTTGGTGTATACAGTATATGTTATAATTCCCAGTAAATCTAGGTTGGACGTCAAATCTGCCGTGGATATTTAGGCCATAATATGAAAGTTTTTGCAATATTCATTGTCAATCGAGCGTCGCGATATTAGTAAATTTGCTGCTATAAATTCGCAAGAAAAGTTAGGGGCTTAGTGCTGTTTGCTGATTTTCTACCGACCCATGCTTACATACCATTACGTTGTAAATTTCCTTGACACTCGCTATATATATGTACAGTATTGTACTGCAACTAGGATCTAGTTAGTTCGCTGAAAGTCTTCATTAAGAGTGGTCTTAAAATATGGAACGTTTGGTACAGCGGATCTTGACATTCTTGAGTTAAAAAGCTCCAAAAGAACGCCTCTTTAAATATAATGTAGATTTTTACTGCCACGAATTTTACTTTCCAAGGATCAATTAGCTGACGGCAATCCTTCATTAAGAGTGGTGTTAAAACATGGAACGTTTATTACTGCACATCTCGAGTTAGTAATAGATTTCGTGGCGCAATATTTCCAGTAAGGATTCTTTCAAAACTTATTACAACCCTGTTTACAACAATTCGAGATATACAAATATATTTTCCAATATTTGAACGACACTGAACAGTTTTGTTTACCCTGTAAAGTGAATTACCGCCATTACTAAATGTATAGGCCTATTCATTTTGATATTAGGCCTATTATTGTAGTTTTAATTAGAATTGTGACACTATTCGCGCCCCACATCAGTCGTGCCACTCAGCCACGCCATTATCACGCGTTAGAACATTACAAAGCGGAAAAAGGCCATTATGTCATCACAGTGCTGACTGCAATCATCAGTAAACAACACCACAATACATAGGCCTATACTCGAAACATTTCCTACGCAACCAGTTAGCCTTCATACTGGTAGAACCAACTATGATTAGTCCGATCAAGCGTTGCACTATGGTCATACTATTATTTTTCTGCACTGTTGACGACGAATGCCAATATGATAATGTCCGATTTCATAGTGTATTATCAAATAAAGCAGTGAAAATATTGTTCATGTGCTGACTGCTAACTTATATCAGTGTTACCAATCTACTACATTACCAATCAGCTTGGTAGTGAAATTTACGAGCTAAGTTGTTGTTGTTTTCCTGCCATTATTGCTGATACGTATCGAATAATATCATAGGAATTGCTTCTTCAAAGTCGTGCAGAATCGATTGTTGGGATTTGCTGAGCAGCGCATCAATTGAGCGTGATTACTAATCAAACCAGCCTGAATTAGCACAATTCGAAGACTGTAATATCAGTCGTTTCAGGACACTCATCGGTGATTGAAAGCGCACAGAGAATAGACATCATCCAACACACCAGTTCAGTTCTGTTACTACGCCTAAAATCGCAGTAGCATAAGGCTACAAAGCAATCTGTTTTTCATTATGGCAATCGTGACTACAACTTGCCATCACTTTCACTTTCATACATTATTCATGCGGCAAAGAGCTTGGGTCGGGTCATGCGGCTTGTTTGACTCCCCGTTTTCGGTCTTCTTTATAAATTTTGCGTGATGCACTTGAGAAGCGTTATTGCGGTTCTCTTCACAACAATTTCTTCCCTCTCTCTCTCGTAGATGGTGCAACCATGATCTTGTGCTGCAAAGACTGTCGTCGTATTTGTCACTCGTTCTCTGTCGTCAAAATTCAAGATTTTGTTCTAACTTGTCAACCATCATGCAGGCCTACATAACCCATGATGACCTAATATGTAATGACGCGCGCGACATGTCATCCAATGATATCTGGTTAGTACGGAGGCTACAATTTCCATTACAAACGCTCTCTTTCGAAATCGTGTTTGCACAATCGGGTAGACCTACTGACTGCCTTTGCTTATTCCGTCGCTCAAATTTTCTCATCATCACTCTAAGGATTACGCTATATGGTTACCTATGATGGAGGGAAGACTGGGCCCCGCATGCGCCAACAGTCCTCAACAAACGATATGAAAAACATCGCACATTGTGCGTACACGGTCATTTGATGTAGCTGAACCTCAACCCACCGTCCGTTCGTTTTCTAGCGCGTTCTTTGGTTAAATAATCGTTTTCACAGTTTTCATACGTCAACAAGATATGGCCGGGCCAGAGGGACTTTTTGAGAACAGGTTTGCAGTGTCAACTATGAAATATTTCCGTGGTACGCGTGTGCAACATTATTAGAGAGATGAGTTGCTTTGTTTCCTTAACAAACATTAATACGACATGTCTGTGAATCAGCCTATCGCGATGAAATGCGATAATGAAATGACTAAGATATAAATGTATTGAAAACAGTTGGGTAGTCGCTATGGTCATTTAACAAAAATACTTGGTGCTCGCTCTCAGCTTGGATGAAAAACACTGTGTATCGAGATGATATAACAGCCGTTTTTACTCTACATTAAATCCTTCATGCCCCTTGTGAAAATGATTTTCTGTGTAGCGGTCGCTTTGATATTTTTAGCGGACTCTGACTCGAACGTCTAAGTCATCTAAAATTAATATGTCTTAACGTTTTTGCTCCCTTGTGTTGTTCAAGGAGCTGAAGATAATGTGGATAGACTTGTGGCAGTTTTTGGGCCCTGGAGTAGAATTTTCAACCGAAAATTCAGTCCAGAGTATAGGTTATGGTTATAGTAATCCTTTTCTTTCAGGAAAGGCTTGGTAATGGTGTGTCTGGACAATGTTACGTTAAAATGAGCCCGTTTGATAATGGATGTTTCAAAGTATTCGCTGGCTATACACTAGGTTCTACTGGTGTGGTATTTCCTGAGAAAATTGCACTTGCCCTTCCGCATCGGATGATGTTGGAAATACACTACGACAACCAAGTGATATGTGTATAGCCCCGTCGGTGACAACGTCTCAGTTTGTGTCGCATATACATTTCTGAATGTATATACGCGACATCAACTGTCGTATCTAGGACACTCGGACATGCCCTAAATTCTCTGAGAGTATTATCCATTAGTGGGTTATACCAAACAAGACATATAATTAACTAACTCATATAGCACACGGAATCGATAATTGACTTACTGTAGTAGTAACAAAATACACTCCTGCTGTTCCGATCATAACAGTATCGCTAAACTCCCGCTGTTATTATTACAAGGAGGATTCCAAGCCATGCGAAGATGATTCGCTGACGTAATTTGGGATTGTTTTTCCCATGGTCGAACCACGTGATGACATTTGGCGCCACGTTTTGGATTCGTAATCGGGATTCTTTTATTCCGACATTCAGTATCTGGTTGTCTGCCGCAACGGAGCACACATGCGCTGTAGACATGTAGTCATAGAAAATACACCATTCGACTTGTCTATTCGGCATTACTAATATTGTTTCATCGTACGAGCGTGTAATCGAAGTGACTTGGAATATTGGTTCAATATAATCATCAATTCGGCATCAATTCTGTCTCAGCTAAGACTCGTGCAAGAACAGTATTTATATAGACAGACCGCTGTACGAAGAGCTCTATAGAAGCGTACGTCACTGACGTGGCGTTTATCGTGGGGTGTTTCGAACACGCAGTTTGGAGTCAGATCAGCGCGGAGTTCAACTACATTACAATATTTGCAAACTATCTTCTGACACCACCAACAAACCCCGCGATAAAAGTTGACCGTTCCAAACATGGTTAGGTATGACTGATCGCACAACGTGCGGTCGCCCGTGTGGCGACGGAACGACGGGAAGAAATGAGAGCAAGAATCTTGACGTCTATAATAAATCCAAGGAAACGGAATAGCCGGTATAGTCGATGAAGTCGGAATAGCTGGTCAACACAAAATATAGATACCGAAAGGTTCTCTTGTACGCTAAACCCTGTAAACACACAGATCATGCTTATGTGTTTGTACGACAAAGATTCCACCCAAAATGTAGTCTATAGTAGGCAACTCTTTGGATTACTATAATGTCTATTTATATATTTGACGATAACCTACTCTATAGGCCTATGCCATTTTTTTTACAGAGTTTGTTGACAACTCTGGTTTTCGTTTCTTTTACACAATGGAGAAGCCAGAAATGACAATGACCACACACTTTCGTTATGCCAATCGTGTGAATTTTTGTCACCCTGCGGTTTTTGCGTGGTGTTTCTTGTGCTGCCTACTCCCTGCTAGTATACATACTGTATAATTTATGATGAAATTTATGTGATCCTGCTGACAACTTAACTTGTTTGGTTGTCGTTTTGTTTCAGACAGGACGGATTTTTTTAATTTTTTTCACGAGCTTGGAGTGATCGTGGGTGAACAGGAGTTTCAAACTCCGAAAGTCAAAATTCTTGATCCTAAAGAGCATTTCATGATGAAAGTTCTATCTCCGGTTTTGAACAGGGCAAGACAGTTGACTATATCCTTGCCCAGCAAAAGTATCAACGCTTATTATGCAAGTATTACAACTATATGGGTAACACTGCTCATAATTTACACACAAGTAGCGACAGATGTGAATAAAGTGGGCCGTGGCAGTGATTCCCGCTGATTCCTGATTGATTCAAACTGATGTCAGGTATAGCCACAGTGTACTACACATATACTACAGTCGTTTTTATCAATTTTGTAAACGTGTGCAGGTATCCATGAATTGTCCCCCCTCCAACACACACACACGAAATCGGTAAGTGTTAGCAGGCTTTTGTTTATAGGGGAGATTTTCTTGACATGCTTGGTGAAGCAAGTAATATGTTCAATGGAATAATATAGCATAGTAATGCTGAAGTATTGAAAAGAGTCATTGCCAGACGTTTACAAAGTTTTTGAAAGAAACACGTGGATTCACTGGAACCCTCAGACGTTAAATAAAGCCCTTTCAATGTTCCCTTACCTGCTCCCACACCCAATTCAATACCCAAAGAAATTTTGGAGCAGCAAAATATTTTTAGACATTATTATCAATTCGTATCCAGAGTCTCCAGAAATTCCAAAGTCTTTCTCAACATCTAGAAGCTTGGTTTAGAAACGTTATCCCTCTCCCAAACCACTTCCATCTTTCTTTCATCATTCACAGGCTTGAACACGACCATAGCACTGTAATTCTGACATTTGATACCCTGAAATTACCAAATATTTAAAGTGAAGGCGTGCCGTACACCTGTACGCATTATTAGACTGCTAAAAAGTTAATATTTATTGACTAGCCACCGTAATGCATACAAGGGGATATATATGAGTTTGATTATAACGTCGTAAATACACTCGACACACTGGCTCTTCCGTCATTCTTATAACACCACTGTTTCCACCAAACGGTTGACATAGCGCTATAAATCGCGGAAAGTCCCGTGCCGACCCCGTGTATATACGCTGATATCTGTGTAGTCTGGCGTGAACCGGAACAAGCTCCCGAGACAACATGTTGCTAAGGCTCGACCTCTTTGCAGGAAGGTGCGTACGTGTGCGGTACGTGTTTATCCCACGCGCTTTTAAAAGTTTTACAAGCTTTATAGACTTTCAGTGAATAAAGTTATGGAATTTTAGTCGCGTCCTTTATTATTATATGTGACTATCTTTTTAGGTATTGTTAAGAAAATCACTACAGATTGATATGTTGAGAATTAAAACATT
>JASFYC010000536.1:0-61383 GCA_030412335.1 Botrylloides violaceus | reverse complement strand
AACCACTATCAGGGATATCCTACCCGAGTGATCACCACAAACCTTGCAAAGCTCCAGATTGCATTTCTTTCATTTAATATAAAAAAGTTGACATTCCATGTTAATTAAATAAAACGAACCACATCAAGATTGCAAGTCCGGTAGGCAATGCCTGCATGAAAATACGCTCTTTTCATCGAATGGCAGGGTTCCGCAGCTTCTCCAGATTGGTGCATCGTGAGCAGGAACTATATTGATACTGTAGTACAAAAGAATCACCAATTAGGTGTCATAAGCTAAATGACTGTGTTGTCTGTCTTAGCATTAAAAGTCACAGATAATTTGGATTCCATCATATCTTATCTACTGTAAAAGATGCGATTCAATGATTTAGCACCAAAAGTCAATATAGGCTTGAACAAAACGTTGTATAACAAACGGTATTGTCCAACTGAAGGTAACCCTAACCTCCAACCTTATACTGTTTCCATCCTACACCACGCAGACAATCACACAGTTTTACAGCAGGTGACAACTCTGACTATGCATATATGCAACTGTACAAGACGTGGTACCTCGGCTCAACAGCTACTACGCATATGCAACTACATCCTACACCACCCAGACAATCACACAGCTTTACAGCAGGAGACAACTCTGCCTATACATAATATGCAACTGTACAAGACGTGCCCCGGCTCAACAGCTACTACGCATATGCAACTACATCTTACACCACCCAGACAATCACACAGCTTTACAGCAGGAGACAACTCTGCCTATGCATATATGCAACTGTACAAGTCGTGCCTCAAACGTGCCTCGGCTCAACAGCTCAACAGCTACTACGCATATGCAAGTACATCAGACGTGCCTCGGTTAAAGGGCCACTAGTGGCAGGTCTGACGCACGTCTGACAGTTGCATATATACGTATAGGCAGAGTTGTCTGGGTGGTTGATTGTCTGGGTGGTGTAGGGTGGAAACAGTATAGGCCTAGAGGCGGTTGATTAGCCGATACTGTCAGGTTTGCCGCGTGAAATTTCTACCTGTAAATTCCGGATTATGATGCGCCCCTTTGTGTAAGCCGACATGAAATAAGTTGTTGAGGCATATCCGACACCCTATCGAGGCATGGTAGGTTGTAGTGTGAAATTGAGTCAACTAGTTTGTCTGTCTGGTCGCTACCTCCTTTCCTTTCAAAAAAATGTTGCTTGTTAAGCACGATCGCTCGCTTAATGAATGGATTTTTTTCACATTTTTAGCTGTTTTGACGCGGATTTTAGTAATGATAAATTGTGCCATGTCTCGAAAAAGGTTGAAAAACACTGGTCTAAACTTAATTGAGTTTCATGGATTAATACAATGACTTTCTAGATACTTTGTTAATCAGATGGGACTATCAAATTTTCAATATGTTTGTCGGCTAAGCCTGAGTATGAACAACGAAAGGATTAATCAAAACTTCCAGAATAAACTTCGAAGGCAATTTGACGAGACTGTCGTCTATGATGAGCAAGGATGTTCCTTCATTAAACCAGAAAGTGTGTTGTCTGCTATGTGATTTAATTGCCTCATTTCTCACTATAGCTATTACTAAACAGGAGTCCTTCCTGCAGTTGATCCATGTCAAGACAGTCAGCCACTCTCTGCAGATGATAGTGGTGACGAGGCTTGCATTGTCAAAGTTGAGGACAATGATATACACATAGGTTGTTATGGTGCGACTGTGGGTATTTATCACCAAACTATGACTTATCTTGTCTTTTGCATTTATATAGGAACAGTGGAAAAGGTGCCCTTACTTAACATTGAGTCAAAATTATGTCAGGTCACTAACACTGGGAAAACTGCTAATGGTAGGGTTTATATTGATTTAATATAGTATTTAATTTCGACGACAGCTTTTGTCAATTCATTTAAAGTAGATACTGGTGCTGCTAAGTCTATTGTCACAAACCCAAGACATGGTCAATCAGCTGTTAATGCTACATTGACTTTTGGTAAGACTATGCCATGCCTTCTATGTAAGTAGAGGTTGACTGTAATATTATTGTCCAGATGACGTTGATGATGACCTCCTGTTTGACATTTCTGCTTCTATATCTGAAATGGAGTGCACACCAACTGACATTGCGCAAACTTATTGTGGTAAAACAGAATGTTTTGCAGTATTAAGCTCCGTGTCATCATATCATGATAATATACTATATACAGATCATCACAATCCAGAAGAGCTCCCACTAGACACAGATGTTGGGTTAGGAAAGTGTGAGTTGCCACCTCCTGCAGCCGGTAATACTGTGATGAAATTGTCTAAAAATTCACAAAAGTTCCAAACGATAATTTTTTAGATGATATTGACAATTGTCTGCTTGAAGTAGAAGAAGGCCCTCATAACATAAAAACTAAGGATAAGTATGAACTGCCGCTCAATTGTGGTATTGACCATTCTACAAAATCTTTTCAAGGCCAACCCACTCCTTCGAAGGCTGTGGTTACTGCTGGTAAGAAAATATGCCTATTCAACACACGTATGGTTACAATATTATAGAATTCTATTAAGCAAAAGGAAATAGATTAAATGAATCTAAAGCTACATGCATCGCAACACGAACCACTTCTCGAAAGATACAACCTCCTAAAATTTTGCCAAACAAGTTTGAAAGTGTGATCAACATGATCAATTTCCGGTCCACATCTAAAGCTTCATTCATTGGATTCCAGATGTGTGGGCATTACGAGACTGCAAAGACCATGACAGGATTGAAGTTGTGATTGTTAAAGATTCTCTTACTACCAGCGCTATGACTTGTTTGAAAAGTAGTGGCAAGGAAGGGTGGCTCAATGACGTGGTAAGTGGTATCACAAACTTGCTAAATTTTTAGGACAAGCCGATACTATTCACTATTTAATTCACAGATCATAGATGCAATCATATATACATTGGTATCTACTGTGTGTTAGAAGGTTGTTATACATTTGTAGGCCTATTACAGTGCCAAGTCATACAAAAGCCATACAAGAGAAGAAGTGATCTGGAATTTAAATGAATTGTGACATTTACCCAAATCTCAAATTATAGACCAAATCTTTGGAGTTTTTGTCATGCTAGTATGCTAGTATGCTACAGTTATAGGCCAACTACCCGTCGCATCGCCGACTAAGCGCGAAGCGTAAGCAACTACCGACAACAATATTAAATGTCTGTAGGCATAATTCAAGCGTGGCGAGTCCTGAACATCGACGCCCCTACGTCATAGTGCAACCCCCCTGGACAGGCTGTTCGATATAGTCTTATCTCGCTGAATTCAAAGACTTTGTATGTAATCGCATTGTTACGTAATGCCAAAATAACGGACTTCTTTCTAAAATAATTCAGCCACGTCAATGAGAATGAATGCATTGGCGTTTAAGTAACTGACAGACTCTGTTCGATATAGTCTTATCGCGCTCAATTCCTGGTCTTTAGATGAAATCGCATTGCTACGGAATGCCAAAATACCGGACTTCTTTCTAAAATAAAGAAGCCACGTCAATCAGAATGAAAGCATTACCATTTAAGTAACTGACAGACTCTGTTCGATATAGTCTTATCGCGCTGAAGTCGAGGTATTCGGATGAAATCGCATTGTTACGGATTGCCAGAATAACGGACTTCTTTCTAAAATAAAGAAGCCACGTCAATCAGAATGAATGCATTAGCGTTTAAGTAACTTACAGACCCTGTTACAGACTTTGTTTGATGTAGTCTGATCGCGCTCAAGTCGAGATCTTTGGATAAAATAGCATTGTTACGTAATGCAAAAATAACGGACTTCTATCCAAAATAAAGAAGCCACGTCAATGAGAATGAATACATTAGCGTTTAAGTAACTGACAGACTCTGTTCGATATAGTCTTATCGCGCTAAAGTCAAGGTATTTGGATGAAATCGCATTGTTACGGAATGCCAAAATACCGGTTTTCTTTCCAAAAAAAAGAAGCCACGTCAAGGAGAATGAATGCATTAGCGTTTAAGTAACCGACAGACTCTGTTCGATATAGTCCTTTCGCGCTGAAGTCGAGGTATTCGGATGAAATCGCATTGTTACGGATTGCCAGAATAACGGACTTCTTTCTAAAATAAAGAAGCCACGTCAATCAGAATGAATGCATTAGCGTTTAAGTAACTGATAGACTCTGTTCCATATAGTCTTATCGCGCTCAATTCCAGGTCTTTAGATGAAATCGCATTGTTACGGAATGCCAAAATAACGAACTTCTTTCCAAATTAAAGAAGCCATGTAAACGTGAATAGATGCATTAGCGTTTAAGTAACTTACAGACTTTGTTTGATATAGTCTTATCGCGCTCAAGTCGAGGTCTTTGGATGAAATCGCATTGCTACGGAATGCCAAAATAACGGACTTCTATCTAAAATAAAGAAGCCACGTCAATGAGAATGAATGCATTAGCGTTTAAGTAACTGACAGACTCTGTTCGATATAGTCTCATCGCGCTAAAGTCGAAGTATTTGGATGAAATCGCATTGTTACGGAAGGCCAAAATAACGGTTTTCTTTCCAAAATAAAGAAGCTATATAAATGAAAACAATGCATTAGCGTTCAAGTAACTGACAGACTCAGTTCGATATATTCTTATCGCGCTAAAGTCGAGGTATTTGAATGAAATCGCATTGTTACGGAATGCCAAAATAACGGTTTTCTTTCCAAAATAAAAAAGCTATGTTAATGAAAAGAATGCATTAGCGTTCATGTACCTGACAGACTCAGTTCGATATATTCTTATCGCGCTAAAGTCGAGGTATTTTGGATGAAATCGCATTGTTACGGAATGCCAAAATAACGAACTTCTTTCCAAATTAAAGAGGCCAGGTCAACGTGAATGAATACATTAGCGTTTAAGTAACTTACAGACTTTGCTTGATATAGTCTTATCGCGCTCAAGTCGAGGTCTTTGGATGAAATCGCATTGCTACGGAATGCCGAAATAACGGACTTCCTTCTAAAATAAAGAAGCCACGTCAATCAGAATGAATGCATTAGCATTTAAGTAACTGACAGACTCTGTTCGATATAGTTTTATCGCGCTAAAGTCGAGGTATTTGGATCAAATCGCATTGTTACGAAGTGCCAAAATAACGGACTTATTTCCAAATTAAAGAAGCCACGTCAATGTGAATGAATGCATTAGCGTTTAAGTAACTTACAGACTTTGTTTGATATAGTCTTATCGCGCTCAAGTCGAGGTCTTTGGATGAAATCGCATTGCTACGGAATGCTAAAATAACGGACTTCTTTCTAAAATAAAGAAGCCACGTCAATCAAAATGAATGCATTAGCATTTAAGTAATTGACCGACTCTGTTCGATATAGTCTCATCGCGCTAAAGTCGAGGTATTTGGATGAAATCGCATTGTTACGGAATGCCAAAATAACGGTTTTCTTTCCAAAATAAAGAAGCTATGTCAATGAAATAAATGTATTACCGTGTAAGTAACTACCAGACTTTGTTCGATATAGTCTCATCGCGCTAAAGTCGAGGTATTTGGATGAAATTGCATTGTTACGGAATGCCAAAATAACGGTTTTCTTTCCAAAATAAAGAAGCTATGTCAATGAAAAGAATGCAGCATTAGCGTTCAAATAACTCACAGACTCAGTTCGATATAATCTTATCGCGCTAAAGTCGAGGTATTTTGGATGAAATCACATTGCTACGGAATGCCAAAATAACGGACTTCTTTCTAAAATAAAGAAGCCACGTATATCAGAATGAATGCATTATCGTTCAAGTAATTGACAGACTCAGTTCGATATATTCTTATCGCGCTAAAGTCGAGGTATTTTGGATGAAATCACATTGCTACGGAATGCCAAAATAACGGACTTCTTTCTAAAATAAAGAAGCCACGTCAATTAGAATGATAGCATTAGCGTTTAAGTAACCGACAGACTCTGTTCGATATAGTCTTATCGCGCTAAAGTCGAGGTTTTTAAATGAAATCGCATTGTTACATAGTGCCAAAATAACGGACTTATTTCCAAATTAAAGAAGCCACGTCAATGTGAATGAATGCATTAGCGTTTAAGTAACTGACAGACTCTGTTCGATATAGTCTTATCGCGCTCAATTCCAGGTCTTTAGATGAAATCGCATTGTTACGGAATGCCAAAATAACGGACTTTTTCCAAATTAAAGAAGCCATGTCAACGTGAATGAATGCATTAGCGTTTAAGTAACTTACAGACTTTGTTTGATATAGTCTTATCGCGCTCAAGTCGAGGTCTTTGTATGAAATCGCATTGTTACGTAATGCAAAAATACCGAACTTCTATCCAAAATAAAGAAGCCACGTCAATGAGAATGAATGCATTAGCGTTTAAGTAACTGACAGACTCTGTTCGATATAGTCTCATGGCGCTAAATTCGAGGTATTTGGATGAAATCGCATTGTTACGGAATGTCAAAATAACGGACTTCTTTCTAAAATAAAGAAGCCACGTCAATCAGAATGAATACATTACCGTTTAAGTAACTGACAGACTCAGTTCGATATATTCTTATCGCGCTAAAGTCGAGGTATTTGAATGAAATCGCATTGTTACGTAATGCCAAAATAACGGTTTTCTTTCCAAAATAAAAAAGCTATGTTAATGAAAAGAATGCATTAGCGTTCATGTACCTGACAGACTCAGTTCGATATATTCTTATCGCGCTAAAGTCGAGGTATTTTGGATGAAATCGCATTGTTACAGAATGCCAAAATAACGAACTTCTTTCCAAATTAAAGAGGCCAGGTCAACGTGAATGAATGCATTAGCGTTTAAGTAACTTACAGACTTTGCTTGATATAGTCTTATCGCGCTCAAGTCGAGGTCTTTGGATGAAATCGCATTGCTACGAAATGCCGAAATAATGGACTTCCTTCTAAAATAAAGAAGCCACGTCAATCAGAATGAATGCATTAGCATTTGAGTAACTGACAGACTCTATTCGATATAGTCTTATCGCGCTAAAGTCGTGGTATTCGGATGAAATCGCATTGTTACGTAGTGCCAAAATAACGGACCTATTTCTAAATTAAAGAAGCCACGTCAATCTGAATGAATGCATTAGCGTTTAAGTAACTTACAGACCCTGTTACAGACTTTGTTTGATGTAGTCTGATCGCGCTCAAGTCGAGATCTTTGGATAAAATAGCATTGTTACGTAATGCAAAAATAACGGACTTCTATCCAAAATAAAGAAGCCACGTCAAAGAGAATGAATGCATTATCGTTTAAGTAACTGACAGACTCTGTTCGATATAGTCTCATCGCGCTAAAGTCGAGGTATTTGGATGAAATCGCATTGTTACGGAATGCCAAAATACCGGTTTTCTTTCCAAAATAAAGAAGCCACGTCAATGAGAATGAATGCATTAGCGTTTAAGTAACTGACAGACTCTGTTCGATATAGTCTCATCGCGCTAAAGTCGAGGTATTTCGATGAAATAGCAATGTTACGGAATGCCAAAATAACGGTTTTCTTTCCAAAATAAAGTAGCTATGTTAATAAAAAGAATGCATTAGCGTTCAAGTAACTGACAGACTCAGTTCGATATATTTTTATCGCGCTAAAGTCGAGGTATTTTGGATGAAATCACATTGCTACGGAATGCCAAAATAACAGACTTCTTTCTAAAATAAAGAAGCCACGTATATCAGAATGAATGCATTAGCGTTCAAGTAACTGACAGACTCAGTTCGATATATTCTTATCGCGCTAAAGTCGAGGTATTTTGGATGAAATCACATTGCTACGGAATGCCAAAATAACGGATTTCTTTCTAAAATAAAGAAGCCATGTCAATGAGAATGAATGCATTAGCGTTTAAGTAACTGACAGACTCTGTTCGATATAGTCTTATCGCGCTCAATTCCTGGTCTTTAGATGAAATCGCATTATAGGCCAACTACCCGTCGCATCGCCGACTAAGCGCGAAGCGTAAGCAACTACCGACAACAATATTAAATGTCTGTAGGCATAATTCAAGCGTGGCGAGTCCTGAACATCGACGCCCCTACGTCATAGTGCAACCCCCCTGGACAGGCTGTTCGATATAGTCTTATCTCGCTGAATTCAAAGACTTTGTATGAAATCGCATTGTTACGGAATGCCAAAATAACGGACTTCTTTCTAAAATAAATAAGCCACGTCAATGAGAATGAATGCATTAGCGTTTAAGTAACTGACAGACTCTGTTCGATATAGTCTTATCGCGCTAAAGTCCAGGTCTTTGGATGAAATCGCATTGTTACGGAATGCCAAAATAACGAACTTCTTTCCAAATTAAAGAGGCCAGGTCAACGTGAATGAATGCATTAGCGTTTAAGTAACTTACAGACTTTGCTTGATATAGTCTTATCGCGCTCAAGTCGAGGTCTTTGGATGAAATCGCATTGCTACGGAATGCCGAAATAACGGACTTCCTTCTAAAATAAAGAAGCCACGTCAATCAGAATGAATGCATTAGCATTTGAGTAACTGACAGACTCTATTCGATATAGTCTTATCGCGCTAAAGTCGAGGTATTCGGATGAAATCGCATTGTTACGGATTGCCAAAATAACGGACTTCTTTCTAAAATAAAGAAGCCACGTCAATTTGAATGAATGCATTAGCATTTGAGTAACTGACAGACTCTATTCGATATAGTCTTATCGCGCTGAAGTGGAGGTATTCGGATGAAATCGCATTGTTACGGATTGCCAAAATAACGGACTTCTTTCTAAAATAAAGAAGCCACGTCAATTTGAATGAATGCATTAGCGTTTAAGTAACAGACAGACTCTGTTCGATATAGTCTCATCGCGCTAAAGTCGAGGTTTTTAGATGAAATCGCATTGTTACGTAGTGCCAAAAAAACGGACTTATTTCCAAATTAAAGAAGCCACGTCAATGTGAATGAATGCATTAGCGTTTAAGTAACTGACAGACCCTGTTACAGACTTTGTTTGATGTAGTCTGATCGCGCTCAAGTCAAGATCTTTGGATAAAATTGCATTGATGCGTAATGCAAAAATACCGGACTTCTATCCAAAATAAAGAAGCCACGTCAATGAGAATGAATGCATTAGCGTTTAAGTAACTGACAGACTCTGTTCGATATAGTCTTATCGCGCTAAAGTCAAGGTATTTGGATGAAATCGCATTGTTACGGAATGCCCAAATACCGGTTTTCTTTCCAAAAAAAAGAAGCCACGTCAATGAGAATGAATGCATTAGCGTTTAAGTAACCGACACTCTGTTCGATATAGTCTTATCGCGCTGAAGTCGAGGTATTCGGATGAAATCGCATTGTTACGGATTGCCAGAATAACGGACTTCTTTCTAAAATAAAGAAGCCACTTCAATCAGAATGAATGCATTAGCGTTTAAGTAACTTACAGACCCTGTTACAGACTTTGTTTGATGTAGTCTGATCGCGCTCAAGTCGAGATCTTTGGATAAAATAGCATTGTTACGTAATGCAAAAATAACGGACTTCTATCCAAAATAAAGAAGCCACGTCAATGAGAATGAATGCATTAGCGTTTAAGTAACTGACAGACTCTGTTCGATATAGTCTTATCGCGCTAAAGTCAAGGTATTTGGATGAAATCGCATTGTTACGGAATGCCAAAATACCGGTTTTCTTTCCAAAAAAAAGAAGCCACGTCAATGAGAATGAATGCATTAGCGTTTAAGTAACCGACAGACTCTGTTCGATATAGTCCTTTCGCGCTGAAGTCGAGGTATTCGGATGAAATCGCATTGTTACGGATTGCCAGAATAACGGACTTCTTTCTAAAATAAAGAAGCCACGTCAATCAGAATGAATGCATTAGCGTTTAAGTAACTGATAGACTCTGTTCCATATAGTCTTATCGCGCTCAATTCCAGGTCTTTAGATGAAATCGCATTGTTACGGAATGCCAAAATAACGAACTTCTTTCCAAATTAAAGAGGCCAGGTCAACGTGAATGAATGCATTAGCGTTTAAGTAACTTACAGACTTTGTTTGATATAGTCTTATCGCGCTCAAGTCGAGGTCTTTGTATGAAATCGCATTGTTACGTAATGCAAAAATAACGGACTTCTATCCAAAATAAAGAAGCCACGTCAATGAGAATGAATGCATTAGCGTTTAAGTAACTGACAGACTCTGTTCGATATAGTCTCATCGCGCTAAAGTCGAGGTATTTGGATGAAATCGCATTGTTACGGAATGCCAAAATAACGGTTTTCTTTCCAAAATAAAGAAGCCACGTCAATGAGAATGAATGCATTAGCGTTTAAGTAACTGACAGACTCTGTTCGATATAGTCTTATCGCGCTAAAGTCGAGGTATTTGAATGAAATCGCATTGTTACGGAATGCCAAAATAACGGTTTTCTTTCCAAAATAAAGAAGCTATGTTAATGAAAAGAATGCATTAGCGTTTAAGTAACTGACAGACTCTGTTCGATATAGTCTTATCGCGCTCAAGTCGAGGTCTTTGGATGAAATCGCATTGTTACGGAATGCCAAAATAACGAACTTCTTTCCAAATTAAAGAAGCCATGTCAACGTGAATGAATGCATTAGCGTTTAAGTAACTTACAGACTTTGTTTGATATAGTCTTATCGCGCTCAAGTCGAGGTCTTTGGATGAAATCGCATTGCTACGGAATGCCAAAATAACGGACTTCTTTCTAAAATAAAGAAGCCACGTCAATCAGAATGAATGCATTAGCATTTAAGTAACTGACAGACTCTGTTCGATATAGTCTTATCGCGCTGAAGTCGAGGTATTCGGATGAAATCGCATTGTTACGGATTGCCAAAATAACGGACTTCTTTCTAAAATAAAGAAGCCACGTCAATTAGAATGAATGCATTAGCGTTTAAGTAACCGACAGACTCTGTTCGATATAGTCTTATCGCGCTAAAGTCGAGGTTTTTAGATGAAATCGCATTGTTACGTAGTGCCAAAATAACGGACCTATTTCTAAATTAAAGAAGCCACGTCAATCTGAATGAATGCATTAGCGTTTAAGTAACTTACAGACCCTGTTACAGACTTTGTTTGATGTAGTCTGATCGCGCTCAAGTCGAGATCTTTGGATAAAATAGCATTGTTACGTAATGCAAAAATAACGGACTTCTATCCAAAATAAAGAAGCCACGTCAAAGAGAATGAATGCATTATCGTTTAAGTAACTGACAGACTCTGTTCGATATAGTCTCATCGCGCTAAAGTCGAGGTATTTGGATGAAATCGCATTGTTACGGAATGCCAAAATACCGGTTTTCTTTCCAAAATAAAGAAGCCACGTCAATGAGAATGAATGCATTAGCGTTTAAGTAACTGACAGACTCTGTTCGATATAGTCTCATCGCGCTAAAGTCGAGGTATTTCGATGAAATAGCAATGTTACGGAATGCCAAAATAACGGTTTTCTTTCCAAAATAAAGTAGCTATGTTAATGAAAAGAATGCATTAGCGTTCAAGTAACTGACAGACTCAGTTCGATATATTCTTATCGCGCTAAAGTCGAGGTATTTTGGATGAAATCACATTGCTACGGAATGCCAAAATAACAGACTTCTTTCTAAAATAAAGAAGCCACGTATATCAGAATGAATGCATTAGCGTTCAAGTAACTGACAGACTCAGTTCGATATATTCTTATCGCGCTAAAGTCGAGGTATTTTGGATGAAATCACATTGCTACGGAATGCCAAAATAACGGATTTCTTTCTAAAATAAAGAAGCCACGTCAATGAGAATGAATGCATTAGCGTTTAAGTAACTGACAGACTCTGTTCGATATAGTCTTATCGCGCTAAAGTCGAGGTATTTGGATGAAATCGCATTGTTACGGAATGCCAAAATAACGGACTTACTTTCAAATTAAAGAAGCCACGTCAATGTGAATGAATGCATTAGCGTTTAAGTAACTGACAGACCCTGTTACAGACTTTGTTTGATGTAGTCTGATCGCGCTCAAGTCGAGATCTTTGGATAAAATAGCATTGTTACGTAATGCAAAAATAACGGACTTCTATCCAAAATAAAGAAGCCACGTCAATGAGAATGAATGCATTAGCGTTTAAGTAACTGACAGACTCTGTTCGATATAGTCTTATCGCGCTAAAGTCAAGGTATTTGGATGAAATCGCATTGTTACGGAATGCCAAAATACCGGTTTTCTTTCCAAAAAAAAGAAGCCACGTCAATGAGAATGAATGCATTAGCGTTTAAGTAACCGACAGACTCTGTTCGATATAGTCCTTTCGCGCTGAAGTCGAGGTATTCGGATGAAATCGCATTGTTACGGATTGCCAGAATAACGGACTTCTTTCTAAAATAAAGAAGCCACGTCAATCAGAATGAATGCATTAGCGTTTAAGTAACTGATAGACTCTGTTCCATATAGTCTTATCGCGCTCAAGTCGAGGTCTTTGGATGAAATCGCATTGTTACGGAATGCCAAAATAACGAACTTCTTTCCAAATTAAAGAGGCCAGGTCAACGTGAATGAATGCATTAGCGTTTAAGTAACTTACAGACTTTGTTTGATATAGTCTTATCGCGCTCAAGTCGAGGTCTTTGTATGAAATCGCATTGTTACGTAATGCAAAAATAACGGACTTCTATCCAAAATAAAGAAGCCACGTCAATGAGAATGAATGCATTAGCGTTTAAGTAACTGACAGACTCTGTTCGATATAGTCTCATCGCGCTAAAGTCGAGGTATTTGGATGAAATCGCATTGTTACGGAATGCCAAAATAACGGACTTCTTTCTAAAATAAAGAAGCCACGTCAATGAGAATGAATGCATTAGCGTTTAAGTAACTGACAGACTCAGTTCGATATATTCTTATCGCGCTAAAGTCGAGGTATTTGGATGAAATCGCATTGTTACGGAATGCCAAAATAACGAACTTCTTTCCAAATTAAAGAAGCCATGTCAACGTGAATGAATGCATTAGCGTTTAAGTAACTTACAGACTTTGCTTGATATAGTCTTATCGCGCTCAAGTCGAGGTCTTTGGATGAAATCGCATTGCTACGGAATGCCGAAATAACGGACTTCCTTCTAAAATAAAGAAGCCACGTCAATCAGAATGAATGCATTAGCATTTAAGTAACTGACAGACTCTATTCGATATAGTCTTATCGCGCTAAAGTCGAGGTATTTGGATGAAATCGCATTGTTACGGAATGCCAAAATAACGGACTTCTTTCTAAAATAAAGAAGCCACGTCAATCAGAATGAATGCATTAGCATTTGAGTAACTGACAGACTCTATTCGATATAGTCTTATCGCGCTGAAGTGGAGGTATTCGGATGAAATCGCATTGTTACGGATTGCCAAAATAACGGACTTCTTTCTAAAATAAAGAAGCCACGTCAATTTGAATGAACGCATTAGCGTTTAAGTAACAGACAGACTCTGTTCGATATAGTCTCATCGCGCTAAAGTCGAGGTTTTTAGATGAAATCGCATTGTTACGTAGTGCCAAAAAAACGGACTTATTTCCAAATTAAAGAAGCCACGTCAATGTGAATGAATGCATTAGCGTTTAAGTAACTGACAGACCCTGTTACAGACTTTGTTTGATGTAGTCTGATCGCGCTCAAGTCAAGATCTTTGGATAAAATTGCATTGATGCGTAATGCAAAAATACCGGACTTCTATCCAAAATAAAGAAGCCACGTCAATGAGAATGAATGCATTAGCGTTTAAGTAACTGACAGACTCTGTTCGATATAGTCTTATCGCGCTAAAGTCGAGGTATTTGGATGAAATCGCATTGTTACGGAATGCCAAAAATACGGATTTCTTTCCAAAATAAAGAAGCCACGTCAATGAGAATGAATGCATTTGCGTTTAAGTAACTGACAGACTCTGTTCGATATAGTCTTATCGCGCTAAAGTCGAGGTATTTGGATGAAATCGCATTGTTACGGAATGCAAAAATACCGGTTTTCTTTCCAAAATAAAGAAGCCACGTCAATTTGAATGAATGCATTAGCGTTTAAGTAACTGACAGACTCTGTTCGATATAGTCTTATCGCGCTAAAGTCAAGGTATTTGGATGAAATCGCATTGTTACGGAATGCCAAAATACCGGTTTTCTTTCCAAAAAAAAGAAGCCACGTCAAGGAGAATGAATGCATTAGCGTTTAAGTAACCGACAGACTCTGTTCGATATAGTCCTTTCGCGCTGAAGTCGAGGTATTCGGATGAAATCGCATTGTTACGGATTGCCAGAATAACGAACTTCTTTCTAAAATAAAGAAGCCACGTCAATCAGAATGAATGCATTAGCGTTTAAGTAACTGATAGACTCTGTTCCATATAGTCTTATCGCGCTCAATTCCAGGTCTTTAGATGAAATCGCATTGTTACGGAATGCCAAAATAACGGTTTTCTTTCCAAAATAAAAAAGCTATGTTAATGAAAAGAATGCATTAGCGTTCATGTACCTGACAGACTCAGTTCGATATATTCTTATCGCGCTAAAGTCGAGGTATTTTGGATGAAATCGCATTGTTACGGAATGCCAAAATAACGAACTTCTTTCCAAATTAAAGAGGCCAGGTCAACGTGAATGAATGCATTAGCGTTTAAGTAACTGACAGACTCTGTTCGATATAGTCTCATCGCGCTAAAGTCGAGATATTTCGATGAAATAGCAATGTTACGGAATGCCAAAATAACGGTTTTCTTTCCAAAATAAAGTAGCTATGTTAATGAAAAGAATGCATTAGCGTTCAAGTAACTGACAGACTCAGTTCGATATATTCTTATCGCGCTAAAGTCGAGGTATTTTGGATGAAATCACATTGCTACGGAATGCCAAAATAACGGACTTCTTTCTAAAATAAAGAAGCCACGTCAATGAGAATGAATGCATTAGCGTTTAAGTAACTGACAGACTCTGTTCGATATAGTCTTATCGCGCTCAAGTCGAGGTCTTTAGATGAAATCGCATTGTTACGGAATGCCAAAATAACGAACTAGAAACTATCGTTTAAGTAACCGACAGACTCTGTTCGATATAGTCTTATCGCGCTAAAGTCGAGGTTTTTAGATGAAATCGCATTGTTACGTAGTGCCAAAATAACGGACCTATTTCTAAATTAAAGAAGCCACGTCAATCTGAATGAATGCATTAGCGTTTAAGTAACTGACAGACTCTGTTCGATATAGTCTTATCGCGCTCAATTCCAGGTCTTTAGATGAAATCGCATTGTTACGGAATGCCAAAATAACGAACTTCTTTCCAAATTAAAGAGGCCAGGTCAACGTGAATGAATGCATTAGCGTTTAAGTAACTTACAGACTTTGCTTGATATAGTCTTATCGCGCTCAAGTCGAGGTCTTTGGATGAAATCGCATTGCTACGGAATGCCGAAATAACGGACTTCCTTCTAAAATAAAGAAGCCACGTCAATCAGAATGAATGCATTAGCATTTGAGTAACTGACAGACTCTATTCGATATAGTCTTATCGCGCTGAAGTGGAGGTATTCGGATGAAATCGCATTGTTACGGATTGCCAAAATAACGGACTTCTTTCTAAAATAAAGAAGCCACGTCAATTTGAATGAACGCATTAGCGTTTAAGTAACAGACAGACTCTGTTCGATATAGTCTCATCGCGCTAAAGTCGAGGTTTTTAGATGAAATCGCATTGTTACGTGATGCCAAAAAAACGGACTTATTTCCAAATTAAAGAAGCCACGTCAATGTGAATGAATGCATTAGCGTTTAAGTAACTGACAGACCCTGTTACAGACTTTGTTTGATGTAGTCTGATCGCGCTCAAGTCAAGATCTTTGGATAAAATTGCATTGATGCGTTATGCAAAAATACCGGACTTCTATCCAAAATAAAGAAGCCACGTCAATGAGAATGAATGCATTAGCGTTTAAGTAACTGACAGACTCTGTTCGATATAGTCTTATCGCGCTAAAGTCGAGGTATTTGGATGAAATCGCATTGTTACGGAATGCCAAAATACCGGTTTTCTTTCCAAAATAAAGAAGCCACGTCAATGAGAATGAATGCATTAGCGTTTAAGTAACTGACAGACTCTGTTCGATATAGTCTTATCGCGCTAAAGTCGAGGTATTTGGATGAAATCGCATTGTTACGGAATGCAAAAATACCGGACTTCTTTCCAAAATAAAGAAGCCACGTCAATGAGAATGAATGCATTAGCGTTTAAGTAACTGACAGACTCTGTTCGATATAGTCTTATCGCGCTAAAGTCAAGGTATTTGGATGAAATCGCATTGTTACGGAATGCCAAAATACCGGTTTTCTTTCCAAAAAAAAGAAGCCACGTCAATGAGAATGAATGCATTAGCGTTTAAGTAACCGACAGACTCTGTTCGATATAGTCCTTTCGCGCTGAAGTCGAGGTATTCGGATGAAATCGCATTGTTACGGATTGCCAGAATAACGGACTTCTTTCTAAAATAAAGAAGCCACGTCAATCAGAATGAATGCATTAGCGTTTAAGTAACTGATAGACTCTGTTCCATATAGTCTTATCGCGCTCAATTCCAGGTCTTTAGATGAAATCGCATTGTTACGGAATGCCAAAATAACGGACTTCTTTCCAAAATAAAGAAGCCACGTCAATGAGAATGAATGCATTAGCGTTTAAGTAACTGACAGACTCTGTTCGATATAGTCTTATCGCGCTAAAGTCGAGGTATTTTGATGAAATCGCATTGTTACGGAATGCCAAAATAACGAACTTCTTTCCAAATTAAAGAAGCCATGTCAACGTGAATGAATGCATTAGCGTTTAAGTAACTGACAGACTCTGTTCGATATAGTCTTATCGCGCTAAAGTCGAGGTATTTGGATGAAATCGCATTGTTACGGAATGCCAAAATAACGGACTTCTTTCCAAAATAAAGAAGCTATGTCAATGAAAAGAATGCATTAGCGTTCAAGTAACTGACAGACTCAGTTCGATATATTCTTATCGCGCTAAAGTCGAGGTATTTTGGATGAAATCACATTGCTACGGAATGCCAAAATAACGGACTTCTTTCTAAAATAAAGAAGCCACGTCAATCAGAATGAATGCATTAGCGTTTAAGTAACTGACAGACTCGGTTCGATATAGTCTTATCGCGCTCAATTCCAGGTCTTTAGATGAAATCGCATTGTTACGGAATGCCAAAATAACGAACTTCTTTCCAAATTAAAGAAGCCATGTCAACGTGAATGAATGCATTAGCGTTTACAGACTTTGTTTGATATAGTCTTATCGCGCTCAAGTCGAGGTCTTTGGATGAAATCGCATTGTTACGGAATGCCAAAATAACGAACTTCTTTCCAAATTAAAGAAGCCAGGTCAACGTGAATGAATGCATTAGCGTTTAAGTAACTTACAGACTTTGTTTGATATAGTCTTATCGCGCTCAAGTCGAGGTCTTTGTATGAAATCGCATTGTTACGTAATGCAAAAATAACGGACTTCTATCCAAAATAAAGAAGCCACGTCAATGAGAATGAATGCATTAGCGTTTAAGTAACTGACAGACTCTGTTCGATATAGTCTCATCGCGCTAAAGTCGAGGTATTTGGATGAAATCGCATTGTTACGGAATGTCAAAATAACGGACTTCTTTCTAAAATAAAGAAGCCACGTCAATCAGAATGAATGCATTAGCGTTTAAGTAACTGACAGACTCAGTTCGATATATTCTTATCGCGCTAAAGTCGAGGTATTTGAATGAAATCGCATTGTTACGGAATGCCAAAATAACGGTTTTCTTTCCAAAATAAAAAAGCTATGTTAATGAAAAGAATGCATTAGCGTTCATGTACCTGACAGACTCAGTTCGATATATTCTTATCGCGCTAAAGTCGAGGTATTTTGGATGAAATCGCATTGTTACGGAATGCCAAAATAACGAACTTCTTTCCAAATTAAAGAGGCCAGGTCAACGTGAATGAATGCATTAGCGTTTAAGTAACTTACAGACTTTGCTTGATATAGTCTTATCGCGCTCAAGTCGAGGTCTTTGGATGAAATCGCATTGCTACGGAATGCCGAAATAACGGACTTCCTTCTAAAATAAAGAAGCCACGTCAATCAGAATGAATGCATTAGCATTTGAGTAACTGACAGACTCTATTCGATATAGTCTTATCGCGCTAAAGTCGAGGTATTCGGATGAAATCGCATTGTTACGGATTGCCAAAATAACGGACTTCTTTCTAAAATAAAGAAGCCACGTCAATTTGAATGAATGCATTAGCGTTTAAGTAACCGACAGACTCTGTTCGATATAGTCTTATCGCGCTAAAGTCGAGGTTTTTAGATGAAATCGCATTGTTACGTAGTGCCAAAATAACGGACCTATTTCTAAATTAAAGAAGCCACGTCAATCTGAATGAATGCATTAGCGTTTAAGTAACTTACAGACCCTGTTACAGACTTTGTTTGATGTAGTCTGATCGCGCTCAAGTCGAGATCTTTGGATAAAATAGCATTGTTACGTAATGCAAAAATAACGGACTTCTATCCAAAATAAAGAAGCCACGTCAAAGAGAATGAATGCATTATCGTTTAAGTAACTGACAGACTCTGTTCGATATAGTCTCATCGCGCTAAAGTCGAGGTATTTGGATGAAATCGCATTGTTACGGAATGCCAAAATACCGGTTTTCTTTCCAAAATAAAGAAGCCACGTCAATGAGAATGAATGCATTAGCGTTTAAGTAACTGACAGACTCTGTTCGATATAGTCTCATCGCGCTAAAGTCGAGGTATTTCGATGAAATAGCAATGTTACGGAATGCCAAAATAACGGTTTTCTTTCCAAAATAAAGTAGCTATGTTAATGAAAAGAATGCATTAGCGTTCAAGTAACTGACAGACTCAGTTCGATATATTCTTATCGCGCTAAAGTCGAGGTATTTTGGATGAAATCACATTGCTACGGAATGCCAAAATAACAGACTTCTTTCTAAAATAAAGAAGCCACGTATATCAGAATGAATGCATTAGCGTTCAAGTAACTGACAGACTCAGTTCGATATATTCTTATCGCGCTAAAGTCGAGGTATTCGGATGAAATCGCATTGTTACGGAATGCCAAAATAACGGACTTCTTTCTAAAATAAAGAAGCCACGTCAATTAGAATGAATGCATTAGCGTTTAAGTAACCGACAGACTCTGTTCGATATAGTCTTATCGCGCTAAAGTCGAGGTTTTTAGATGAAATCGCATTGTTACGTAGTGCCAAAATAACGGACCTATTTCTAAATTAAAGAAGCCACGTCAATCTGAATGAATGCATTAGCGTTTAAGTAACTGACAGACTCTGTTCGATATAGTCTTATCGCGCTCAATTCCTGGTCTTTAGATGAAATCGCATTGTTACGGAATGCCAAAATAACGAACTTCTTTCCAAATTAAAGAGGCCAGGTCAACGTGAATGAATGCATTAGCGTTTAAGTAACTTACAGACTTTGCTTGATATAGTCTTATCGCGCTCAAGTCGAGGTCTTTGGATGAAATCGCATTGCTACGGAATGCCGAAATAACGGACTTCCTTCTAAAATAAAGAAGCCACGTCAATCAGAATGAATGCATTAGCATTTGAGTAACTGACAGACTCTATTCGATATAGTCTTATCGCGCTGAAGTGGAGGTATTCGGATGAAATCGCATTGTTACGGATTGCCAAAATAACGGACTTCTTTCTAAAATAAAGAAGCCACGTCAATTTGAATGAACGCATTAGCGTTTAAGTAACAGACAGACTCTGTTCGATATAGTCTCATCGCGCTAAAGTCGAGGTTTTTAGATGAAATCGCATTGTTACGTAGTGCCAAAAAAACGGACTTATTTCCAAATTAAAGAAGCCACGTCAATGTGAATGAATGCATTAGCGTTTAAGTAACTGACAGACCCTGTTACAGACTTTGTTTGATGTAGTCTGATCGCGCTCAAGTCAAGATCTTTGGATAAAATTGCATTGATGCGTAATGCAAAAATACCGGACTTCTATCCAAAATAAAGAAGCCACGTCAATGAGAATGAATGCATTAGCGTTTAAGTAACTGACAGACTCTGTTCGATATAGTCTTATCGCGCTAAAGTCGAGGTATTTGGATGAAATCGCATTGTTACGGAATGCCAAAATACCGGTTTTCTTTCCAAAATAAAGAAGCCACGTCAATGAGAATGAATGCATTAGCGTTTAAGTAACTGACAGACTCTGTTCGATATAGTCTTATCGCGCTAAAGTCGAGGTATTTGGATGAAATCGCATTGTTACGGAATGCCAAAATAACGGTTTTCTTTCCAAAATAAAGAAGCTATGTCAATGAAAAGAATGCATTAGCGTTCAAGTAACTGACAGACTCAGTTCGATATATTCTTATCGCGCTAAAGTCGAGGTATTTTGGATGAAATCACATTGCTACGGAATGCCAAAATAACGGACTTCTTTCCAAAATAAAGAAGCCACGTCAATCAGAATGAATGCATTAGCGTTTAAGTAACTGACAGACTCTGTTCGATATAGTCTTATCGCGCTAAAGTCGAGGTATTTGGATGAAATCGCATTGTTACGGAAGGCCAAAATACCGGTTTTCTTTCCAAAATAAAGAAGCCACGTCAATGAGAATGAATGCATTAGCGTTTAAGTAACCGACAGACTCTGTTCGATATAGTGTTATCGCGCTAAAGTCGAGGTATTTGGATGAAATCGCATTGTTACGTAGTGCCAAAATAACGGACTTATTTTAAAATGAAAGAAGCCACGTCAATGTGAATGAATGCATTAGCGATTAAGTAACTGACAGACCCTGTTACAGACTTTGTTTGATGTAGTCTGATCGCGCTCAAGTCGAGATCTTTGGATAAAATTGCATTGTTACGTAATGCAAAAATAACGGACTTCTATCCAAAATAAAGAAGCCACGTCAATGAGAATGAATGCATTAGCGTTTAAGTAACTGACAGACTCTGTTCGATATAGTCTTATCGCGCTAAAGTCGAGGTATTTGGATGAAATCGCATTGTTACGGAATGCCAAAATACCGGTTTTCTTTCCAAAATAAAGAAGCCACGTCAATGAGAATGAATGCATTAGCGTTTAAGTAACCGACAGACTTCTGTTCGATATAGTCTTATCGCGCAAAAGTCGAGGTTTTCGGATGAAATCGCATTGCTACGGAATGCCAAAATAACGGACTTCTTTCTAAAATAAAGAAGCCACGTCAATCAGAATGAAATGCATTAGCGTTTAAGTAACTGACAGACTCTGTTCGATATAGTCTTATCGCGCTCAAGTCCAGGTCTTTAGATGAAATCGCATAGTTACGGAATGCCAAAATGCCGGACTTATTTCGAAATTAATGAAGTCACGTAAAGAGAATGAATGCATTAACGTTGAAGTAACTGACAGACTCTGTTCGATATAGTCTTATCGCGCTAAAGTCGAGGTATTTGGATGAAATCGCATTGCTACGGAATGCCAAAATAACGGACTTCTTTCTAAAATAAAGAAGCCACGTCAATCAGAATGAATGCATTAGCGTTTAAGTAACTGACAGACTCTGTTCGATATAGTCTTATCGCGCTCAAATCCAGGTCTTTAGATGAAATCGCATTGTTACGGAATGCCAAAATAACGAACTTCTTTCCAAATTAAAGAAGCCATGTCAACGTGAATGAATGCATTAGCGTTTAAGTAACTGACAGACCCTGTTACAGAATTTGTTTGATGTTGTCTGATCGCGCTCAAGTCGAGATCTTTGGATAAAATTGCATTGTTACGGAATGCAAAAATAACGGACTTCTATCCAAAATAAAGAAGCCACGTCAATGTGAATGAATGCATTAGCGTTTCAGTAACTGACAGACTCTGTTCGATATAGTCTCATCGCGCTAAAGTCGAGGTATTTTGATGAAATCGCATTGTTACGGAATGCCAAAATAACGGTTTTCTTTCCAAAATAAAGAAGCTATGTTAATGAAAAGAATGCATTAGCGTTCAAGTAACTGACAGACTCTGATCGATATAGTCTTATCGCGCTGAAGTCGAGGTATTCGGATGAAATCGCATTGTTACGGATAGCCAGAATAACGGACTTATTTTAAAATGAATGAAGCCACGTCAATGTGAATGAATGCATTAGCGTTTAAGTAACTGACAGACCCTGTTACAGACTTTGTTTGATGTAGTCTGATCGCGCTCAAGTCGAGATCTTTGGATAAAATTGCATTGTTACGTAATGCAAAAAAAACGGACTTCTATCCAAAATAAAGAATCCACGTCAATGAGAATGAATGCATTAGCGTTTAAGTAACTGACAGACTCTGTTCGATATAGTCTCATCGCGCTAAAGTCGAGGTATTTCGATGAAATAGCAATGTTACGGAATGCCAAAATAACGGTTTTCTTTCCAAAATAAAGTAGCTATGTTAATGAAAAGAATGCATTAGCGTTCAAGTAACTGACAGACTCAGTTCGATATATTCTTATCGCGCTAAAGTCGAGGTATTTTGGATGAAATCACATTGCTACGGAATGCCAAAATAACGGACTTCTTTCTAAAATAAAGAAGCCACGTATATCAGAATGAATGCATTAGCGTTTAAGTAACTGACAGACTCTGTTCGATATAGTCTTATCGCGCTAAAGTCGAGGTATTTTGAATGAAATCACATTGCTACGGAATGCCAAAATAACGGACTTCTTTCTAAAATAAAGAAGCCACGTCAATCAGAATGAATGTATTAGCATTTAAGTATTTGACAGACTCTGTTCGATATAGTCTTATCGCGCTAAAGTCGAGGTATTTGGATGAAATCGCATTGTTACGGATTGCTAAAATACCGGTTTTCTTTCCAAAATAAAGAAGCCACGACAATGAGAATGAATGCATTAGCGTTTAAGTAACTGACAGACTCTGTTCGATATAGTCTTATCGCGCTGAAGTCGAGGAATTCGGATGAAATCGCATTTTTACAGATTGCCAAAATAACGGACTTCTTTCTAAAATAAAGAAGCCACGTCGATTAGAATGAATACATTAGCGTTTAAGTAACCGACAGACTTCTGTTCGATATAGTCTTATCGCGCTCAATTCCAGGTCTTTAGATGAAATCGCACTGTTACGGAATGCCAAAATAACGAACTTCTTTCCAAATTAAAGAGGCCAGGTCAACGTGAATGAATGCATTAGCGTTTAAGTAACTTACAGACTTTGTTTGATATAGTCTTATCGCGCTCAAGTCGAGTTCTTTGTATGAAATCGCATTGCTACGGAATGCCAAAATCACGGACTTCTTTCCAAAATAAAGAAGCCACGTCAATCAGAATGAATGCATTAGCATTTAAGTAACTGACAGACTATGTTCGTTATAGTCTTATCGCGCTGAAGTCGAGGTATTCGGATGAAATCACATTGTTACGGATTGCCAAAATAACGGACTTCTTTCTAAAATAAAGAAGCCACGTCAATTAGAATGAATGCAATAGCGATTAAGTAACCGACAGACTCTGTTCGATATAGTGTTATCGCGCTAAAGTCGAGGTTTTTAGATGAAATCGCATTGTTACGTAGTGCCAAAATAACGGACTTATTTCCAAATTAAAGAAGCCACGTCAATGTGAATAAATGCATTAGCGTTTAAGTAACTGACAGACCCTGTTACAGACTTTGTTTGATGTAGTCTGATGGCGCTCAAGTCGAGATCTTTAGATAAAATTGCATTGTTACGTAATGCAAAAATAACGAGCTTCTATCCAAAATAAAGAAGCCACGTCAATGAGAATGAATGCATTAGCGTTTAATTAACTGACAGACTCAGTTCGATATAGTCTCATGGCGCTAAAGTCGAGGTATTTGGATGAAATCGCATTGTTACGTAGTGCCAAAATAACGGACTTCTTTCTAAAATAAAGAAGCCACGTATATCAGAATGAATGCATTAGCGTTTAAGTAACTGACAGACTCTGTTCGATATAGTCGAATCGCGCTCAATTCCAGGTCTTTAAATGAAATCGCATTGTTACGGAATGCCGAAATAACGAACTTTTTATCAAATTAAAGAAGCCACGTCAATGTAAATGAATGCATTAGCGTTTAAGTTACTCGTTCAAGTAACTGACAGACTCAGTTCGATATATTCTTATCGCGCTAAAGTCGAGGTATTTTGGATGAAATCACATTGCTACGGAATGCCAAAATAACGGACTTCTTTCTAAAATAAAGAAGCCACGTCAATGAGAATGAATGCATTAGCGTTTAAGTAACTGACAGACTCTGTTCGATATAGTCTTATCGCGCTAAAGTCGAGGTATTTGGATGAAATCGCATTGTTACGGAATGCCAAAATAACGGACTTTTCCAAAATAAAGAAGCCACGTCAATGAGAATGAATGCATTAGCGTTTAAGTAACTGACAGACTCTGTTCGATATAGTCTTATCGCGCTAAAGTCGAGGTATTTGGATGAAATCGCATTGTTACGTAGTGCCAAAATAACGGACTTATTTCCAAATTAAAGAAGCCACGTCAATGTGAATGAATGCATTAGCGTTTAAGTAACTGACAGACCATGTTACAGACTTTGTTTGATGTAGTCTGATCGCGCTCAAGTCGAGATCTTTGGATAAAATTGCATTGTTACGTAATGCAAAAATACCGGACTTCTATCCAAAATAAAGAAGCCACGTCAATGAGAATGAATGCATTAGCGTTTAAGTAACTGACAGACTCTGTTCGATATAGTCTCATCGCGCTAAAGTCGAGGTATTTGGATGAAATCGCATTGTTACGGAATGCCAAAATAACGGACTTCTTTCCAAAATAAAGAAGCCACGTCAATGAAAAGAATGCATTAGCGTTTAAGTAACTGACAGACTCTGTTCGATATAGTCTTATCGCGCTAAAGTCGAGGTATTTTGGATGAAATCGCATTGCTACGGAATGCCAAAATAACGGACTTCTTTCTAAAATAAAGAAGCCACGTCAATCAGAATGAATGCATTAGCGTTTAAGTAACTGACAGACTCTGTTCGATATAGTCTTATCGCGCTCAATTCCAGGTCTTTAGATGAAATCGCATTGTTACGGAATGCCAAAATAACGAACTTCTTTCCAAATTAAAGAAGCCAGGTCAACGTGAATGAATGCATTAGCGTTTAAGTAACTTACAGACTTTGTTTGATATAGTCTTATCGCGCTCAAGTCGAGGTCTTTGGATGAAATCGCATTGCTACGGAATGCCAAAATAACGGACTTCTTTCTAAAATAAAGAAGCCACGTCAATCAAAATGAATGCATTAGCATTTAAGTAATTGACAGACTCTGTTCGATATAGTCTTATCGCGCTAAAGTCGAGGTATTTGGATGAAATCGCATTGTTACGTAGTGCCAAAATAACGGACTTATTTCCAAATTAAAGAAGCCACGTCAATGTGAATGAATGCATTAGCGTTTAAGTAACTGACAGACCCTGTTACAGACTTTGTTTGATGTAGTCTGATCGCGCTCAAGTCGAGATCTTTGGATAAAATTGCATTGTTACGTAATGCAAAAATACCGGACTTCTATCCAAAATAAAGAAGCCACGTCAATGAGAATGAATGCATTAGCGTTTAAGTAACTGACAGACTCTGTTCGATATAGTCTTATCGCGCTCAATTCCAGGTCTTTGGATGAAATCGCATTGTTACGGAATGCCAAAATAACGAACCGTTTTCCAAATTAAAGAAGCAATGTCAACGTGAATGAATGCATTAGCGTTTAAGTAACTGACAGACCCTGTTACAGAATTTCTTTGATGTTGTCTGATCGCGCTGCTAAAGTCGAGGTATTTTGATGAAATCGCATTGTTACGGAATGCCAAAATAACGGTTTTCTTTCCAAAATAAAGAAGCTATGTTAATGAAAAGAATGCATTAGCGTTCAAGTAACTGACAGACTCTGTTCGATATAGTCTTATCGCGCTGAAGTCGAGGTATTCGGATGAAATCGCATTGTTACGGATAGCCAGAATAACGGACTTATTTTAAAATGAATGAAGCCACGTCAATGTGAATGAATGCATTAGCGTTTAAGTAACTGACAGACCCTGTTACAGACTTTGTTTGATGTAGTCTGATCGCGCTCAAGTCGAGATCTTTGGATAAAATTGCATTGTTACGTAATGCAAAAATAACGGACTTCTATCCAAAATAAAGAAGCCACGTCAATGAGAATGAATGCATTAGCGTTTAAGTAACTGACAGACTCTGTTCGATATAGTCTTATCGCGCTAAAGTCGAGGTATTTCGATGAAATAGCAATGTTACGGAATGCCAAAATAACGGTTTTCTTTCCAAAATAAAGTAGCTATGTTAATGAAAAGAATGCATTAGCGTTCAAGTAACTGACAGACTCAGTTCGATATATTCTTATCGCGCTAAAGTCGAGGTATTTTGGATGAAATCACATTGCTACGGAATGCCAAAATAACGGACTTCTTTCTAAAATAAAGAAGCCACGTAAATCAGAATGAATGCATTAGCGTTTAAGTAACTGACAGACTCTGTTCGATATAGTCTTATCGCGCTAAAGTCGAGGTATTTTGGATGAAATCACATTGCTACGGAATGCCAAAATAACGGACTTCTTTCTAAAATAAAGAAGCCACGTCAATCAGAATGAATGCATTAGCGTTTAAGTAACTGACAGACTCTGTTCGATATAGTCTTATCGCGCTAAAGTCGAGGTATTTGGATGAAATCGCATTGTTACGGAATGCCAAAATAACGGACTTCTTTCTAAAATAAAGAAGCCACGTCAATGAGAATGAATGCATTAGCGTTTAAGTAACTGACAGACTCTGTTCGATATAGTCTTATCGCGCTGAAGTCGAGGTATTCGGATGAAATCGCATTGTTACGGATTGCCAAAATAACGGACTTCTTTCTAAAATAAAGAAGCCACGTCAATCAGAATGAATGCATTAGCGTTTAAGTAACTGACAGACTCTGTTCGATATAGTCTTATCGCGCTCAATTCCAGGTCTTTAGATGAAATCGCATTGTTACGGAATGCCAAAATAACGAACTTCTTTCCAAATTAAAGAGGCCAGGTCAACGTGAATGAATGCATTAGCGTTTAAGTAACTTACAGACTTTGTTTGATATAGTCTTATCGCGCTCAAGTCGAGTTCTTTGTATGAAATCGCATTGCTACGGAATGCCAAAATCACGGACTTCTTTCCAAAATAAAGAAGCCACGTCAATCAGAATGAATGCATTAGCATTTAAGTAACTGACAGACTATGTTCGATATAGTCTTATCGCGCTGAAGTCGAGGTATTCGGATGAAATCACATTGTTACGGATTGCCAAAATAACGGACTTCTTTCTAAAATAAAGAAGCCACGTCAATTAGAATGAATGCAATAGCGTTTAAGTAACCGACAGACTCTGTTCGATATAGTGTTATCGCGCTAAAGTCGAGGTTTTTAGATGAAATCGCATTGTTACGTAGTGCCAAAATAACGGACTTATTTCCAAATTAAAGAAGCCACGTCAATGTGAATAAATGCATTAGCGTTTAAGTAACTGACAGACCCTGTTACAGACTTTGTTTGATGTAGTCTGATCGCGCTCAAGTCGAGATCTTTGGATAAAATTGCATTGGAGGTATTCGGATGAAATCGCATTGTTACGGATTGCCAGAATAACGGACTTCTTTCTAAAATAAAGAAGCCACGTCAATCAGAATGAATGCATTAGCGTTTAAGTAACTGACAGACTCTGTTCAATATAGTCTTATCGCGCTCAATTCCAGGTCTTTTGATGAAATCGCATTGTTACGGAATGCCAAAATAACGGACTTCTTTCCAAATTAAAGTAGCCATGTCAACGTGAATGAATGCATTAGCGTTTAAGTAACTTACAGACTTTGTTTGATATAGTCTTATCGCGCTCAAGTCGAGGTCTTTGGATGAAATCGCATTGCTACGGAATGCCAAAATAACGGACTTCTTTCCAAAATAAAGAAGCCACGTCAATGAAAAGAATGCATTAGCGTTCAAGTAACTGACAGACTCTGTTCGATATATTCTTATCGCGCTAAAGTCGAATTATTTTGGATGAAATCACATTGCTACGGAATGCCAAAATAACGGACTTCTTTCTAAAATAAAGAAGCCACGTCAATCAGAATGAATGCATTAGCATTTATGTAACCGACAGACTCTGTTCGATATAGTCTAATCGCGCTAAAGTCGAGGTATTTGGATGAAATCGCATTGTTACGCAGTGCCAAAATAACGGACTTATTTCCAAATTAAAGAAGCCACGTCAATGTGAATGAATGCATTAGCGTTTAAGTAACTGACAGACCCTGTTACAGACTTTGTTTGATGCAGTCTGATCGCGCTCAAGTCGAGATCTTTGGATAAAATTGCATTGTTACGTAATGCAAAAATAACGAGCTTCTATCCAAAATAAAGAAGCCACGTCAATGAGAATGAATGCATTAGCGTTTAAGTAACTAACAGACTCTTTTCGATATAGTCTTATCGCGCTAAAATCGAGGTATTTGGATGAAATCGCATTGTTACGGAATGCCAAAATACCGGTTTTCTTTCCAAAATAAAGAAGCCACGTCAATGAGAATGATTGCATTAGCGTTTAATTAACTGACAGACTCAGTTCGATATAGTCTCATGGCGCTAAAGTCGAGGTATTTGGATGAAATCGCATTGTTACGTAGTGCCAAAATAACGGACTTCTTTCTAAAATAAAGAAGCCACGTATATCAGAATGAATGCATAAGCGTTTAAGTAACTGACGGACTCTGTTCGATATAGTCTTATCGCGCTCAATTCCAGGTCTTTAAATGAAATCGCATTGTTACGGAATGCCAAAATAACGAACTTTTTATCAAATTAAAGAAGCCACGTCAATGTAAATGAATGCATTAGCGTTTAAGTTACTGACAGACCCTGTTACAGAATTTGTTTGATGTAGTCTGATCGCGCTCAAGTCGAGATCTTTGGATAAAATTGCATTGTTACGGAATGCAAAAATAACGGACTTCTATCCAAAATAAAGAAGCCACGTCAATGAGAATGAATGCATTAGCATTTAAGTAACTGACAGACTCTGTTCGATATAGTCTTATCGCGCTGAAGTCGAGGTATTCGGATGAAATCGCATTGTTACGTAGTGCTAAAATAACGGACTTATTTTAAAATGAATGAAGCCACGTCAATGTGAATGAATGCATTAGCGATTAAGTAACTGACAGACCCTGTTACAGACTTTGTTTGATGTAGTCTGATCGCGCTCAAGTCGAGGCATTTGGATGAAATCACATTGTTACGGAATGCCAAAATACCGGTTTTCTTTCCAAAATAAAGAAGCCACGTCAATGAGAATGAATGCATTAGCGTTTAGGTAACTGACAGACTCTGTTCGATATAGTCTCATCGCGCTAAAGTCGAGGTATTTGGATGAAATCGCATTGTTACGTAGTGCCAAAATAACGGACTTATTTCCAAATTAAAGAAGCCACGTCAATGTGAATGAATGCATTAGCGTTTAAGTAACTGACAGACTCTGTTCGATATAGTCTCATCGCGCTCAATTCCAGGTCTTTAGATGAAATCGCATTGTTGCGGAATGCCAAAATAACTAATTTCTTTCCAAATTAAAGAGGCCAGGTCAACGTGAATGAATGCATTAGCGTTTAAGTAACTTACAGACTTTGTTTGATATAGTCTTATCGCGCTCAAGTTGAGGTCTTTGGATGAAATCGCATTGCTACGGAATGCCAAAATAACGGACTTCTTTCTAAAATAAAGAAGCCACGTCAATTAGAATGAATGCATTAGCGTTTAAGTAACTGACAGACTCTGTTCGATATAGTCTTATCGCGCTGAAGTCGAGGTATTCGGATGAAATCGCATTGTTACGGATTGCCAAAATAACGGACTTCTTTCTAAAATAAAGAAGCCACGTCAATTAGATTGAATGTATTAGCGTTTAAGTAACTGACAGACTCTGTTCGATATAGTCTCATCGCGCTAAAGTCGAGGTATTTGGATGAAATCGCATTGTTACGGAAAGCCAAAATAACGGTTTTCTTTCCAAAATAAAGAAGGTTTGTCAATGAAAAAAATGCATTAGCGTTCAAGTAACTGACAGACTCAATTAGATATATTCTTATCGCGCTAAAGTCGAGGTATTTTGGATGAAATCACATTGCTACGGAATGCCAAAATAACGGACTTCTTTCTATAATAAAGAAGCCACGTATATCAGAATGAATGCATTAGCGTTTAAGTAACTGACAGACTCTGTTCGATATAGTCTTATCGCGCTCAATTCCAAGTCTTCAGATGAAATCGTATTGTTACAAAATGCCAAAATAACAAACTTCTTTCCAAATTAAAGAAGCCATGTCAAAGTGAATGAATGTATTAGCGTTTAAGTAACTTACAGACTTTGTTTGATATAGTCTTATCGCGCTCAAGTCGAGGTCTTTGGATCAAATCGCATTGTTACGGAATGCCAAAATAACGAACTTCTTTCCAAATTAAAGAGGCCAGGTCAACGTGAATGATTGCATTAGCGTTTAAGTAACTTACAGACTTTGTTTGATATAGTCTTATCGCGCTCAACTTGAGGTCTTTGGATGAAATCGCATTGCTACGGAATGCCAAAATAACGGACTTCTATCTAAAATAAAGAAGCCACGTCAATTAGAATGAATGCATTAGCGTTTAAGTAACTGACAGACTCTGTTCGATATAGTCTTATCGCGCTGAAGTCGAGGTATTCGGATGAAATCGCATTGTTACGGATTGCCAAAATAACGGACTTCTTTCTAAAATAAAGAAGCCACGTCAATTAGAATGAATGCATTAGCGTTTAAGTAACTGACAGACTCTGTTCGATATAGTCTCATCGCGCTAAAGTCGAGGTATTTGGATGAAATCGCATTGTTACGGAAAGCCAAAATAACGGTTTTCTTTCCAAAATAAAGAAGCTATGTCAATGAAAAGAATGCATTAGCGTTCAAGTAACTGACAGACTCAGTTCGATATATTCTTATCGCGCTAAAGTCGAGGTATTTTGGATGAAATCACATTGCTACGGAATGCCAAAATAACGGACTTCTTTCTAAAATAAAAAAGCCACGTATATCAGAATGAATGCATTAGTGTTTAAGTTACTGACAGACTCTGTTCGATATAGTCTTATCGCGCTCAATTCCAGGTCATTAGATGAATTCGCATTGTTACGGAATGCCAAAATAACGAACTTCTTTCCAAATTAAAGAAGCCATGTCAACGTGAATGAATGCATTAGCGTTTAAGTAACTTACAGACTTTGTTTGATATAGTCTTATCGCGCTCAAGTAGAGGTCTTTGGATGAAATCGCATTGCTACGGAATGCCAAAATAACGGACTTCTTTCTAAAATAAAGAAGCCACGTCAATTAGAATGAATGCATTAGCGTTTAAGTAACCGACAGACTCTGTTCGATATAGTCTTATCGCGCTAAAGTCGAGGTTTTTAGATGAAATCGCATTGTTACGTAGTGCCAAAATAACGGACTTATTTCCAAATTAAAGAAGCCACGTCAATGTGAATGAATGCATTAGCGTTTAAGTAACTGACAGACCCTGTTACAGACTTTGTTTGATATAGTCTTATCGCGCTAAAGTCGAGGTATTTGGATAAAATCGCATTGTTACGGAATGCCAAAATACCGGTTTTCTTTCCAAAATAAAGAAGCCACGTCAATGAGAATGAATGCATTAGCGTTTAAGTAACTGACAGACTCTGTTCGATATAGTCTCATCGCGCTCAATTCCAGGTCTTTAGATGAAATCGCATTGTTACGGAATGCCAAAATAACGAACTTCTTTCCAAATTAAAGAGGCCAGGTCAACGTGAATGAATGCATTAGCGTTTAAGTAACTTACAGACTTTGTTTGATATAGTCTTATCGCGCTCAAGTAGAGGTCTTTGGATGAAATCGCATTGCTACGGAATGCCAAAATAACGGACTTCTTTCTAAAATAAAGAAGCCACGTCAATCAGAATGAATGCATTAGCATTTAAGTAATTGACAGACTCTGTTCGATATAGTCTTATCGCGCTCAAGTCGACATATTTGGATAAAATCGAATTGTTACGAAATGCCAAAATAACGGACTTTTTTTCAAATTAAAGAAGCCACGTCAATGTAAATGAATGCATTAGCGTTTAAATTACTGACAGACCCTGTTACAGAATTTGTTAGATGTAGTCTGATCGCGCTCAAGTCGAGATCTTTGGATAAAATTGCATTGTTACGGAATGCAAAAATAACGGACTTCTATCCAAAATAAAGAAGCCACGTCAATCAGAATGAATGCCTTAGCATTTAAGTAACTGACAGACTCTGTTCGATATAGTCTTATCGCGCTGAAGTCGAGGTATTCGGATGAAATCGCATTGTTACGGATTGCCAAAATAACGGACTTCTTTCTAAAATAAAGAAGCCACGTCAATTAGAATGAATGCATTAGCGTTTAAGTAACCGACAGACTCTGTTCGATATAGTCTTATCGCGCTAAAGTCGAGGTTTTTAGATGAAATCGCATTGTTACGTAGTGCCAAAATAACGGACTTATTTCCAAATTAAAGAAGCCACGTCAATGTGAATGAATGCATTAGCGTTTAAGTAACTGACAGACTCTTTGTTCGATATAGTCTTATCGCGCTCAAGTCGAGGTATTTGGATAAAATCGCATTGTTACGGAATGCCAAAATACCGGTTTTCTTTCCAAAATAAAGAAGCCACGTCAATGAGAAGAATGCATTAGCGTTTAAGTAACTGACAGACTCTGTTCGATATAGTCTCATCGCGCTCAATTCCAGGTCTTTAGATGAAATCGCATTGTTGCGGAATGCCAAAATAACTAATTTCTTTCCAAATTAAAGAGGCCAGGTCATCGTGAATGAATGCATTAGCGTTTAAGTAACTTACAGACTTTGTTTGATATAGTCTTATCGCGCTCAAGTCGACGTATTCGGATGAAATCGCATTGTTACGGATTGCCAAAATAACGGTTTTCTTTCCAAAATAAAGAAGCTATGTCAATGAAAAGAATGCATTAGCGTTCAAGTAACTGACAGACTCTGTTCGATATAGTCTTATCGCGCTAAAGTCGAGGTATTTGGATGAAATCGCATTGTTACGGAATGCCAAAATACCGGTTTTCTTTCCAAAATAAAGAAGCCACGTCAATGTGAATGAATGCATTAGCGTTTAAGTAACTGACAGACTCTGTTCGATATAGTCTTATCGCGCTCAAGTCGAGGTATTTGGATGAAATCGCATTGTTACGGAATGCCAAAATAACGGACTTCTTTCTAAAATAAAGAAGCCACGTCAATCAGAATGAATGCATTAGCATTTAAGTAACTGACAGACTCTGTTCGATATAGTCTTATCGCGCTGAAGTCGAGGTATTCGGATGAAATCGCATTGTTACGGAATGCCAAAATAACGGACTTCTTTCCAAAATAAAGAAGCCACGTCAATCAGAATGAATGCATTAGCGTTTAAGTAACTGACAGACTCTGTTCGATATAGTCTTATCGCGCTCAATTCCAGGTCTTCAGATGAAATCGCATTGTTACGGAATGCCAAAATAACGAACTTCTTTCCAAATTAAAGAAGCCATGTCAACGTGAATGAATGCATTAGCGTTTAAGTAACTTACAGACTTTGTTTGATATAGTCTTATCGCGCTCAAGTCGAGGTCTTTGGATGAAATCGCATTGTTACGGAATGCCAAAATAACGAACTTCTTTCCAAATTAAAGAGGCCAGGTCAACGTGAATGAATGCATTAGCGTTTAAGTAACTTACAGACTTTGTTTGATATAGTCTTATCGCGCTCAAGTCGAGGTCTTTGGATGAAATCGCATTGCTACGGAATGCCAAAATAACGGACTTCTTTCTAAAATAAAGAAGCCACGTCAATCAGAATGAATGCATTAGCATTTAAGTAACTGACAGACTCTGTTCGATATAGTCTTATCGCGCTGAAGTCGAGGTATTCGGATGAAATCGCATTGTTACGGATTGCAAAAATAACGGACTTCTTTCTAAAATAAAGAAGCCACGTCAATTAGATTGAATGCATTAGCGTTTAAGTGACTGACAGACTAGACTCTGTTCGATATAGTCTCATCGCGCTAAAGTCGAGGGATTTGGATGAAATCGCATTGTTACGGAAAGCCAAAATAACGGTTTTCTTTCCAAAATAAAGAAGGTTTGTCAATGAAAAGAATGCATTAGCGTTCAAGTAACTGACAGACTCAGTTAGATATATTCTTATCGCGCTAAAGTCGAGGTATTTTGGATGAAATCACATTGCTACGGAATGCCAAAATAACGGACTTCTTTCTAAAATAAAGAAGCCACGTATATCAGAATGAATGCATTAGCGTTTAAGTAACTGACAGACTCTGTTCGATATAGTCTTATCGCGCTCAATTCCAGGTCTTCAGATGAAATCGTATTGTTACGGAATGCCAAAATAACGAACTTCTTTCCAAATTAAAGAAGCCATGTCAACGTGAATGAATGCATTAGCGTTTAAGTAACTTACAGACTTTGTTTGATATAGTCTTATCGCGCTCAAGTCGAGGTCTTTGGATGAAATCGCATTGTTACGGAATGCCAAAATAACGAACTTCTTTCCAAATTAAAGAGGCCAGGTCAACGTGAATGATTGCATTAGCGTTTAAGTAACTTACAGACTTTGTTTGATATAGTCTTATCGCGCTCAAGTTGAGGTCTTTGGATGAAATCGCATTGCTACGGAATGCCAAAATAACGGACTTCTTTCTAAAATAAAGAAGCCACGTCAATTAGAATGAATGCATTAGCGTTTAAGTAACTGACAGACTCTGTTCGATATAGTCTTATCGCGCTGAAGTCGAGGTATTCGGATGAAATCGCATTGTTACGGATTGCCAAAATAACGGACTTCTTTCTAAAATAAAGAAGCCACGTCAATTAGAATGAATGCATTAGCGTTTAAGTAACTGACAGACTCTGTTCGATATAGTCTCATCGCGCTAAAGTCGAGGTATTTGGATGAAATCGCATTGTTACGGAATGCCAAAATAACGGTTTTCTTTCCAAAATAAAGAAGCTATGTCAATGAAAAGAATGCATTAGCGTTCAAGTAACTGACAGACTCAGTTCGATATATTCTTATCGCGCTAAAGTCGAGGTATTTTGGATGAAATCACATTGCTACGGAATGCCAAAATAACGGACTTCTTTCCAAAATAAAGAAGCCACGTCAATGAAAAGAATGCATTAGCGTTTAAGTAACTGACAGACTCTGTTCGATATATTCTTATCGCGCTAAAGTCGAGGTATTTTGGATGAAATCACATTGCTACGGAATGCCAAAATAACGGACTTCTTTCTAAAATAAAGAAGCCACGTCAATCAGAATGAATGCATTAGCGTTTAAGTAACTGACAGACTCTGTTCGATATAGTCTTATCGCGCTCAATTCCAGGTCTTCAGATGAAATCGCATTGTTACGGAATGCCAAAATAACGAACTTCTTTCCAAATTAAAGAAGCCATGTCAACGTGAATGAATGTATTAGCGTTTAAGTAACTTACAGACTTTGTTTGATATAGTCTTATCGCGCTCAAGTAGAGGTATTTTGATGAAATCGCATTGCTACGGAATGCCAAAATAACGGACTTCTTTCTAAAATAAAGAAGCCACGTCAATCAGAATGAATGCATTAGCATTTAAGTAATTGACAGACTCTATTCGATATAGTCTTATCGAGCTAAAGTCGACATATTTGGATAAAATTGAATTGTTGCGGAATGCCAAAATAACGGACTTTTTATCAAATTAAAGAAGCCACGTCAATATAAATGAATGCATTAGCGTTTAAGTTACTGACAGACCTTGTTACAGAATTTGTTTGATGTAGTCTGATCGCGCTCAAGTCGAGATCATTGGATAAAATTGCATTGTTACGTAATGCAAAAATAACGGACTTCTATCCGAAATAAAGAAGCCACGTCAATGAGAATGAATGCATTAGCGTTTAAGTAACTGACAAACTCTGTTCGATATTGTGTTATCGCGCTAAAGTCGAGGTATTTGGATGAAATCGCATTGTTACGTAGTGCCAAAATAACGGACTTATTTTAAAATGAATGAAGCCACGTCAATGTGAATGAATGCATTAGCGTTTAAGTAACTGACAGACCCTGTTACAGACTTTGTTTGATGTAGTCTGATCGCGCTCAAGTCGAGATCTTTGGATAAAATTGCATTGTTACGTAATGCAAAAATAACGGACTTCTATCCAAAATAAAGAAGCCACGTCAATGAGAATGAATGCATTAGCGTTTAAGTAACTGACAGACTCTGTTCGATATAGTCTTATCGCGCTAAAGTCGAGGTATTTGGATGAAATCGCATTGTTACGGAATGCCAAAATAACGGACTTCTTTCCAAATTAAAGAAGCCACGTCAATGTGAATGAATGCATTAGCGTTTAAGTAACTGACAGACCCTGTTACAGACTTTGTTTGATGTAGTCTGATCGCGCTCAAGTCGAGATCTTTGGATAAAATTGCATTGTTACGTAATGCAAAAATAACGGACTTCTATCCAAAATAAAGAAGCCACGTCAATGAGAATGAATGCATTAGCGTTTAAGTAACTGACAGACTCTGTTCGATATAGTCTTATCGCGCTAAAGTCGAGGTATTTGGATGAAATCGCATTGTTACGGAATGCCAAAATACCGGTTTTCTTTCCAAAATAAAGAAGCCACGTCAATGAGAATGAATGCATTAGCGTTTAAGTAACCGACAGACTCTGTTTGATATAGTGTTATCGCGCTAAAGTCGAGGTATTTGGTTGAAATCGCATTGTTACGTAGTGCCAAAATAACGGACTTATTTTAAAATGAATGAAGCCACGTCAATGTGAATGAATGCATTAGCGTTAAGTAACTGACAGACCCTGTTACAGACTTTGTTTGATGTAGTCTGATCGCGCTCAAGTCGAGATCTTTGGATTAAATTGCATTGTTACGTAAAGCTAAAATAACGGACTTCTTTCCAAAATAAAGAAGCCACGTCAATGAGAATGAATGCATTAGCGTTTAAGTAACTGACAGACTCTGTTCGATATAGTCTTATCGCGCTAAAGTCGAGGTATTTGGATGAAATCGCATTGTTACGGAATGCCAAAATAACGGTTTTCTTTCCAAAATAAAGAAGCTATGTCAATGAAAAGAATGCATTAGCGTTCAAGTAACTGACAGACTCAGTTCGATATATTCTTATCGCGCTAAAGTCGAGGTATTTGGATGAAATCACATTGCTACGGAATGCCAAAATAACGGACTTCTTTCTAAAATAAAGAAGCCACGTCAATCAGAATGAATGCATTAGCGTTTAAGTAACTGACAGACTCTGTTCGATATAGTCTTATCGCGCTCAATTCCAGGTCTTTAGATGAAATCGCATTGTTACGGAATGCCAAAATAACGAACTTCTTTCCAAATTAAAGAAGCCAGGTCAACGTGAATGAATGCATTAGCGTTTAAGTAACTTACAGACTTTGTTTGATATAGTCTTATCGCGCTCAAGTCGAGGTCTTTGGATGAAATCGCATTGCTACGGAATGCCAAAATAACGGACTTCTTTCTAAAATAAAGAAGCCACGTCAATCAGAATGAATGCATTAGCATTTAAGTAACTGACAGACTCTGTTCGATATAGTCTTATCGCGCTGAAGTCGAGGTATTCGGATGAAATCGCATTGTTACGTATTGCCAAAATAACGGACTTCTTTCTAAAATAAAGAAGCCACGTCAATTAGAATGAATGCATTAGCGTTTAAGTAACCGACAGACTCTGTTCGATATAGTCTTATCGCGCTAAAGTCGAGGTTTTTGGATGAAATCGCATTGTTACGTAGTGCCAAAATAACGGACTTATTTCCAAATTAAAGAAGCCACGTCAATGTGAATGAATGCATTAGCGTTTAAGTAACTGACAGACCCTGTTACAGACTTTGTTTAATGTAGTCTGATCGCGCTCAAGTCGAGATCTTTGGATAAAATTGCATTGTTACGTAATGAAAAAATAACGGACTTCTATCCAAAATAAAGAAGCCACGTCAATGAGAATGAATGCATTAGCGTTTAAGTAACTGACAGACTCTGTTCGATATATTCTTATCGCGCTAAAGTCGAGGTATTTGGATGAAATCGCATTGTTATGGAATGCCAAAATACCGGTATTCTTTCCAAAATAAAGAAGCCACGACAATGGGAATGAATGCATTAGCGTTTAAGTAACTGACAGACTCTGTTCGATATAGTCTCATCGCGCTAAAGTCGAGGTATTTGGATGAAATCGCATTGTTACGGAATGCCAAAATAACGGTTTTCTTTCCAAAATAAAGAAGCTATGTCAATGAAAAGAATGCATTAGCGTTCAAGTAACTGACAGACTCAGTTCGATATATTCTTATCGCGCTAAAGTCGAGGTATTTTGGATGAAATCACATTGCTACGGAATGCCAAAATAACGGACTTCTTTCTAAAATAAAGAAGCCACGTCAATCAGAATGAATGCATTAGCGTTTAAGTAACTGACAGACTCTGTTCGATATAGTCTTATCGCGCTCAATTCCAGGTCTTTAGATGAAATCGCATTGTTACGGAATGCCAAAATAACGAACTTCTTTCCAAATTAAAGAAGCCATGTCAACGTGAATGAATGCATTAGCGTTTAAGTAACTTACAGACTTTGTTTGATATAGTCTTATCGCGCTCAAGTCGAGGTCTTTGGATGAAATCGCATTGCTACGGAATGCCAAAATAACGGACTTTTTTTCAAATTAAAGAAGCCACGTCAATGTAAATGAATGCATTAGCGTTTAAATTACTGACAGACCCTGTTACAGAATTTGTTAGATGTAGTCTGATCGCGCTCAAGTCGAGTTCTTTGGACAAAATTGCATTGTTAAGGAATGCAAAAATAACGGACTTCTATCCAAAATAAAGAAGCCACGTCAATCAGAATGAATGCATTAGCATTTAAGTAACTGACAGACTCTATTCGATATAGTCTTATCGCGCTGAAGTCGAGGTATTCGGATGAAATCGCATTGTTACGGATTGCCAAAATAACGGACTTCTTTCTAAAATAAAGAAGCCACGTCAATTAGAATGAATGCATTAGCGTTTAAGTAACTGACAGGCTCTGTTCGATATAGTCTTATCGCGCTAAAGTCGAGGTTTTTAGATGAAATCGCATTGTTACGGAGTGCCAAAATAACGGACTTCTTTCCAAATTAAAGAAGCCACGTCAATGTGAATGAATGCATTAGCGTTTAAGTAACTGACAGACTCTGTTCGATATAGTCTTATCGCGCTAAAGTCGAGGTATTTGGATGAAATCGCATTGTTACGGAATGCCAAAATAACGGTTTTCTTTCCAAAATAAAGAAGCCACGTCAATGAGAATGAATGCATTAGCGTTTAAGTAACTGACAGACTCTGTTCGATATAGTCTCATCGCGCTAATTCCAGGTCTTTAGATGAAATCGCATTGTTTCGGAATGCCAAAATAACGGACTTCTTTCCAAATTAAAGAGGCCAGGTCAACGTGAATGAATGCATTAGCGTTTAAGTAACTTACAGACTTTGTTTGATATAGTCTTATCGCGCTCAAGTCGACGTATTCGGATGAAATCGCATTGTTACGGATTGCCAAAATAACGGTTTTCTTTCCAAAATAAAGAAGCTATGTCAATGAAAAGAATGCATTAGCGTTCAAGTAACTGACAGACTCTGTTCGATATAGTCTTATCGCGCTAAAGTCGAGGTATTTGGATGAAATCGCATTGTTACGGAATGCCAAAATAACGGACTTCTTTCCAAAATAAAGAAGCCACGTCAATGAGAATGAATGCATTAGCGTTTAAGTAACTGACAGACTCTGTTCGATATAGTCTTATCGCGCTGAAGTCGAGGTATTCGGATGAAATCGCATTGTTACGGATTGCCAGAATAACGGACTTCTTTCTAAAATAAAGAAGCCACGTCAATCAGAATGAATGCATTAGCGTTTAAGTAACTGACAGACTCTGTTCGATATAGTCTTATCGCGCTCAATTCCAGGTCTTTAGATGAAATCGCATTGTTACGGAATGCCAAAATAACGAACTTCTGTCCAAATTAAAGAAGCCAGGTCAACGTGAATGAATGCATTAGCGTTTAAGTAACTTACAGACTTTGTTTGATATAGTCTTATCGCGCTCAAGTCGAGGTCTTTGGATGAAATCGCATTGCTACGGAAAGCCAAAATAACGGACTTCTTTCTAAAATAAAGAAGCCACGTCAATCAGAATAAATGCATTAGCATTTAAGTAACTGACAGACTCTGTTCGATATAGTCTTATCGCGCTGAAGTCGAGGTATTCGGATGAAATCGCATTGTTACGGATTGCCAAAATAACGGACTTCTTTCTAAAATAAAGAAGCCACGTCAATTAGAATGAATGCATTAGCGTTTAAGTAACTGACAGACTCTGTTCGATATAGTCTTATCGCGCTAAAGTCGAGGTTTTTGGATGAAATCGCATTGTTACGTAGTGCCAAAATAACGGACTTATTTCCAAATTAAAGAAGCCACGTCAATGTGAATGAATGCATTAGCGTTTAAGTAACTGACAGACCCTGTTACAGACTTTGTTTGATGTAGTCTGATCGCGCTCAAGTCGAGATCTTTGGATAAAATTGCATTGTTACGTAATGCAAAAATAACGGACTTCTATCCAAAATAAAGAAGCCACGTCAATGAGAATGAATGCATTAGCGTTTAAGTAACTGACAGACTCTGTTCGATATAGTCTTATCGCGCTAAAGTCGAGGTATTTGGATGAAATCGCATTGTTACGGAATGCCAAAATACCGGTTTTCTTTCCAAAATAAAGAAGCCACGTCAATGAGAATGAAGGCATTAGCGTTTAAGTAACTGACAGACTCTGTTCGATATAGTCTCATCGCGCTTAATTCCAGGTCTTTAGATGAAATCGCATTGTTTCGGAATGCCAAAATAACGAACTTCTTTCCAAATTAAAGAGGCCAGGTCAACGTGAATGAATGCATTAGCGTTTAAGTAACTTACAAACTTTGTTTGATATAGTCTTATCGCGCTTAAGTCGACGTATTCGGATGAAATCGCATTGTTACGGATTGCCAAAATAACGGTTTTCTTTCCAAAATAAAGAAGCTATGTCAATGAAAAGAATGCATTAGCGTTCAAGTAACTGACAGACTCTGTTCGATATAGTCTTATCGCGCTAAAGTCGAGGTATTTGGATGAAATCGCATTGTTACGGAATGCCAAAATACCGGTTTTCTTTCCAAAATAAAGAAGCCACGTCAATGAGAATGAATGCATTAGCGTTTAAGTAACTGACAGACTCTGTTCGATATAGTCTTATCGCGCTGAAGTCGAGGTATTCGGATGAAATCGCATTGTTACGGATTGCCAGAATAACGGACTTCTTTCTAAAATAAAGAAGCCACGTCAATCAGAATGAATGCATTAGCGTTTAAGTAACTGACAGACTCTGTTCGATATAGTCTTATCGCGCTCAATTCCAGGTCTTTAGATGAAATCGCATTGTTACGGAATGACAAAATAACGAACTTCTGTCCAAATTGAAGAGGCCAGGTCAACGTGAATGAATGCATTAGCGTTTAAGTAACTTACAGACTTTGTTTGATATAGTCTTATCGCGCTCAAGTCGAGGTCTTTGGATGAAATCGCATTGCTACGGAATGCCAAAATAACGGACTTCTTTCTAAAATAAAGAAGCCACGTCAATCAGAATGAATGCATTAGCATTTAAGTAACTGACAGACTCTGTTCGATATAGTCTTATCGCGCTGAAGTCGAGGTATTCGGATGAAATCGCATTGTTACGGATTGCCAAAATAACGGACTTCTTTCTAAAATAAAGAAGCCACGTCAATTAGAATGAATGCATTAGCGTTTAAGTAACCGACAGACTCTGTTCGATATAGTCTTATCGCGCTAAAGTCGAGGTTTTTAGATGAAATCGCATTGTTACGTAGTGCCAAAATAACGGACTTATTTCCAAATTAAAGAAGCCACGTCAATGTGAATGAATGCATTAGCGTTTAAGTAACTGACAGACCCTGTTACAGACTTTGTTTGATGTAGTCTGATCGCGCTCAAGTCGAGATCTTTGGATAAAATTGCATTGTTACGTAATGCAAAAATAATGGACTTCTATCCAAAATAAAGAAGCCACGTCAATAAGAATGAATGCATTAGCGTTTAAGTAACTGACAGACTCTGTTCGATATAGACTTATCGCGCTAAAGTCGAGGTATTTGGATGAAATCGCATTGTTACGGAATGCCAAAATACCGGTTTTCTTTCCAAAATAAAGAAGCCACGTCAATGAGAATGAAGGCATTAGCGTTTAAGTAACTGACAGACTCTGTTCGATATAGTCTCATCGGGCTAAAGTCGAGGTATTTGGATGAAATCGCATTGTTACGGAATGCCAAAATACCGGTTTTCTTTCCAAAATAAAGAAGCTATGTCAATGAAAAGAATGCATTAGCGTTCAAGTAACTGACAGACTCTGTTCGATATAGTCTCATCGCGCTTAATTCCAGGTCTTTAGATGAAATCGCATTGTTTCGGAATGCCAAAATAACGAACTTCTTTCCAAATTAAAGAGGCCAGGTCAACGTGAATGAATGCATTAGCGTTTAAGTAACTTACAGACTTTGTTTGATATAGTCTTATCGCGCTCAAGTCGACGTATTCGGATGAAATCGCATTGTTACGGATTGCCAAAATAACGGTTTTCTTTCCAAAATAAAGAAGCTATGTCAATGAAAAGAATGCATTAGCGTTCAAGTAACTGACAGACTCAGTTCGATATAGTCTTATCGCGCTAATGTCGAGGTATTTTAGATGAAATCACATTGCTACGGAATGCCAAAATAACGAACTTCTATCCAAAATAAAGAAGCCACGTCAATGAGAATGAATGCATTAGCGTTTAAGTAACTGACAGACTCTGTTCGATATAGTCTTATCGCGCTAAAGTCGAGGTATTTGGATGAAATCGCATTGTTACGGAATGCCAAAATAACGGACTTCTTTCTAAAATAAAGAAGCCACGTCAATCAGAATGAATGCATTAGCATTTAAGTAATTGACAGACTCTGTTCGATATAGTCTTATCGCGCTCAAGTCGACATATTTGGATAAAATCGAATTGTTACGGAATGCCAAAATAACGGACTTTTTTTCAAATTAAAGAAGCCACGTCAATGTAAATGAATGCATTAGCGTTTAAATTACTGACAGACCCTGTTACAGAATTTGTTAGATGTAGTCTGATCGCGCTCAAGTCGAGATCTTTGGATAAAATTGCATTGTTACGGAATGCAAAAATAACGGACTTCTATCCAAAATAAAGAAGCCACGTCAATCAGAATGAATGCATTAGCATTTAAGTAACTGACAGACTCTGTTCGATATAGTCTTATCGCGCTGAAGTCGAGGTATTCGGATGAAATCGCATTGTTACGGATTGCCAAAATAACGGACTTCTTTCTAAAATAAAGAAGCCACGTCAATTAGAATGAATGCATTAGCGTTTAAGTAACCGACAGACTTCTGTTCGATATAGTCTTATCGCGCTAAAGTCGAGGTTTTTGGATGAAATCGCATTGCTACGGAATGCCAAAATAACGGACTTCTTTCTAAAATAAAGAAGCCACGTCAATCAGAATGAATGCATTAGCGTTTAAGTAACTGACAGACTCTGTTCGATATAGTCTTATCGCGCTCAAGTCGAGGTTTTTGGATGAAATCGCATTGTTACGGAATGCCAAAATAACGGACTTCTTTCTAAAATAAAGAAGCCACGTCAATTAGAATGAATGCATTAGCGTTTAAGTAACTGACAGACTCTGTTCGATATAGTCTTATCGCGCTCAAGTCGAGGTCTTTGGATGAAATCGCATTGTTACGTAATGCCAAAATAACGGACTTCTTTCTAAAATAAAGAAGCCACGTCAATGAGAATGAATGCATTAGCGTTTAAGTAACTGACAGACCCTGTTACAGACTTTGTTTGATGTAGTCTGATCGCGCTCAAGTCGAGATCTTTGGATAAAATCGCATTGTTACGTAATGCAAAAATAACGGACTTCTTTCCAAAATAAAGAAGCCACGTCAATGTGAATGAATGCATTAGCGTTTAAGTAACTGACAGACCCTGTTACAGACTTTGTTTAATGTAGTCTGATCGCGCTCAAGTCGAGATCTTTGGATAAAATTGCATTGTTACGTAATGCAAAAATAACGGACTTCTATCCAAAATAAAGAAGCCACGTCAATGAGAATGAATGCATTAGCGTTTAAGTAACTGACAGACTCTGTTCGATATAGTCTTATCGCGCTAAAGTCGAGGTATTTGGATGAAATCGCATTGTTACGGAATGCCAAAATACCGGTATTCTTTCCAAAATAAAGAAGCCACGACAATGGGAATGAATGCATTAGCGTTTAAGTAACTGACAGACTCTGTTCGATATAGTCTCATCGCGCTAAAGTCGAGGTATTTGGATGAAATCGCATTGTTACGGAATGCCAAAATAACGGTTTTCTTTCCAAAATAAAGAAGCTATGTCAATGAAAAGAATGCATTAGCGTTCAAGTAACTGACAGACTCAGTTCGATATATTCTTATCGCGCTAAAGTCGAGGTATTTTGGATGAAATCACATTGCTACGGAATGCCAAAATAACGGACTTCTTTCTAAAATAAAGAAGCCACGTCAATCAGAATGAATGCATTAGCGTTTAAGTAACTGACAGACTCTGTTCGATATAGTCTTATCGCGCTCAATTCCAGGTCTTTAGATGAAATCGCATTGTTACGGAATGCCAAAATAACGAACTTCTTTCCAAATTAAAGAAGCCATGTCAACGTGAATGAATGCATTAGCGTTTAAGTAACTTACAGACTTTGTTTGATATAGTCTTATCGCGCTCAAGTCGAGGTCTTTGGATGAAATCGCATTGTTACGGAATGCCAAAATAACGGACTTTTTTTCAAATTAAAGAAGCCACGTCAATGTAAATGAATGCATTAGCGTTTAAATTACTGACAGACCCTGTTACAGAATTTGTTAGATGTAGTCTGATCGCGCTCAAGTCGAGTTCTTTGGACAAAATTGCATTGTTAAGGAATGCAAAAATAACGGACTTCTATCCAAAATAAAGAAGCCACGTCAATCAGAATGAATGCATTAGCATTTAAGTAACTGACAGACTCTATTCGATATAGTCTTATCGCGCTGAAGTCGAGGTATTCGGATGAAATCGCATTGTTACGGATTGCCAAAATAACGGACTTCTTTCTAAAATAAAGAAGCCACGTCAATTAGAATGAATGCATTAGCGTTTAAGTAACCGACAGACTCTGTTCGATATAGTCTTATCGCGCTAAAGTCGAGGTTTTTAGATGAAATCGCATTGTTACGTAGTGCCAAAATAACGGACTTCTTTCCAAATTAAAGAAGCCACGTCAATGTGAATGAATGCATTAGCGTTTAAGTAACTGACAGACTCTGTTCGATATAGTCTTATCGCGCTAAAGTCGAGGTATTTGGATGAAATCGCATTGTTACGGAATGCCAAAATAACGGTTTTCTTTCCAAAATAAAGAAGCCACGTCAATGAGAATGAATGCATTAGCGTTTAAGTAACTGACAGACTCTGTTCGATATAGTCTTATCGCGCTGAAGTCGAGGTATTTGGATGAAATCGCATTGTTACGGAATGCCAAAATAACGGACTTCTTTCTAAAATAAAGAAGCCACGTCAATTAGAATGAATGCATTAGCGTTTAAGTAACTGACAGACTCTGTTCTATATAGTCTTATCGCGCTAAAGTCGAGGTTTTTAGATGAAATCGCATTGTTACGTAGTGCCAAAATAACGGACTTATTTCCAAATTAAAGAAGCCACGTCAATGTGAATGAATGCATTAGCGTTTAAGTAACTGACAGACCCTGTTACAGACTTTGTTTGATGTAGTCTGATCGCGCTCAAGTCGAGATCTTTGGATAAAATTGCATTGTTACGTAATGCAAAAATAACGGACTTCTATCCAAAATAAAGAAGCCACGTCAATAAGAATGAATGCATTAGCGTTTAAGTAACTGACAGACTCTGTTCGATATAGTCTTATCGCGCTAAAGTCGAGGTATTTGGATGAAATCGCATTGTTACGGAATGCCAAAATACCGGTTTTCTTTCCAAAATAAAGAAGCCACGTCAATGAGAATGAATGCATTAGCGTTTAAGTAACTGACAGACTCTGTTCGATATAGTCTCATCGCGCTTAATTCCAGGTCTTTAGATGAAATCGCATTGTTTCGGAATGCCAAAATAACGAACTTCTTTCCAAATTAAAGAGGCCAGGTCAACGTGAATGAATGCATTAGCGTTTAAGTAACTTACAGACTTTGTTTGATATAGTCTTATCGCGCTCAAGTCGAGGTATTTGGATGAAATCGCATTGTTACGGAATGCCAAAATAACGGTTTTCTTTCCAAAATAAAGAAGCCACGTCAATGAGAATGAATGCATTAGCGTTCAAGTAACTGACAGACTCTGTTCGATATAGTCTTATCGCGCTAAAGTCGAGGTATTTGGATGAAATCGCATTGTTACGGAATGCCAAAATAACGGACTTCTTTCCAAAATAAAGAAGCCACGTCAATGAGAATGAATGCATTAGCGTTTAAGTAACTGACAGACTCTGTTCGATATAGTCTTATCGCGCTGAAGTCGAGGTATTCGGATGAAATCGCATTGTTACGGATTGCCAGAATAACGGACTTCTTTCTAAAATAAAGAAGCCACGTCAATCAGAATGAATGCATTAGCGTTTAAGTAACTGACAGACTCTGTTCGATATAGTCTTATCGCGCTCAATTCCAGGTCTTTAGATGAAATCGCATTGTTACGGAATGACAAAATAACGAACTTCTGTCCAAATTGAAGAGGCCAGGTCAACGTGAATGAATGCATTAGCGTTTAAGTAACTTACAGACTTTGTTTGATATAGTCTTATCGCGCTCAAGTCGAGGTCTTTGGATGAAATCGCATTGCTACGGAATGCCAAAATAACGGACTTTTTTTCAAATTAAAGAAGCCACGTCAATGTAAATGAATGCATTAGCGTTTAAATTACTGACAGACCCTGTTACAGAATTTGTTAGATGTAGTCTGATCGCGCTCAAGTCGAGTTCTTTGGACAAAATTGCATTGTTAAGGAATGCAAAAATAACGGACTTCTATCCAAAATAAAGAAGCCACGTCAATCAGAATGAATGCATTAGCATTTAAGTAACTGACAGACTCTAATCTATATAGTCTTATCGCGCTGAAGTCGAGGTATTCGGATGAAATCGCATTGTTACGGATTGCCAAAATAACGGACTTCTTTCTAAAATAAAGAAGCCACGTCAATTAGAATGAATGCATTAGCGTTTAAGTAACCGACAGACTCTGTTCGATATAGTCTTATCGCGCTAAAGTCGAGGTTTTTAGATGAAATCGCATTGTTACGTAGTGCCAAAATAACGGATTTATTTCCAAATTAAAGAAGCCACGTCAATGTGAATGAATGCATTAGCGTTTAAGTAACTGACAAACTCTGTTCGATATAGTCTTATCGCGCTAAAGTCGAGGTATTTGGATGAAATCGCATTGTTACGGAATGCCAAAATACCGGTTTTCTTTCCAAAATAAAGAAGCCACGTCAATCAGAATGAAGGCATTAGCGTTTAAGTAACTGACAGACTCTGTTCGATATAGTCTCATCGCGCTTAATTCCAGGTCTTTAGATGAAATCGCATTGTTTCGGAATGCCGAAATAACGAACTTCTTTCCAAATTAAAGAGGCCAGGTCAACGTGAATGAATGCATTAGCGTTGAAGTAACTTACAAACTTTGTTTGATATAGTCTTATCGCGCTTAAGTCGACGTATTCGGATGAAATCGCATTGTTACGGATTGCCAAAATAACGGTTTTCTTTCCAAAATAAAGAAGCTATGTCAATGAAAAGAATGCATTAGCGTTCAAGTAACTGACAGACTCTGTTCGTTGATATAGTCTTATCGCGCTAAAGTCGAGGTATTTGGATGAAATCGCATTGTTACGGAATGCCAAAATACCGGACTTCTTTCCAAAATAAAGAAGCCACGTCAATGAGAATGAATGCATTAGCGTTTAAGTAACTGACAGACTCTGTTCGATATAGTCTTATCGCGCTGAAGTCGAGGTATTTGGATGAAATCGCATTGTTACGGAATGCCAAAATAACGGACTTCTTTCTAAAATAAAGAAGCCACGTCAATTAGAATGAATGCATTAGCGTTTAAGTAACCGACAGACTTCTGTTCGATATAGTCTTATCGCGCAAAAGTCGAGGTTTTCGGATGAAATCGCATTGCTACGGAATGCCAAAATAACGGACTTCTTTCTATAATAAAGAAGCCACGTCAATCAGAATGAATGCATTAGCGTTTAAGTAACTGACAGACTCTGTTCGATATAGTCTTATCGCGCTCAAGTCCAGGTCTTAAGACGAAATCGCATAGTTACGGAATGCCAAAATGCCGGACTTATTTCGAAATTAATGAAGTCACGTAAAGAGAATGAATGCATTAACGTTGAAGTAACTGACAGACTCTGTTCGATATAGTCTTATCGCGCTAAAGTCGAGGTTTTTGAATGAAATCGCATTGTTACGTAGTGATAAAATAACGGACTTCTTTCTAAAATATAGAAGCCACGTCAATCAGAATGAATGCATTAGCATTTAAGTAACTGACAGACTCTGTTCGATATAGTCTTATCGCGCTGAAGTCGAGGTATTCGGATGAAATCGCATTGTTACGGAATGCCAAAATAACGGACTTCTTTCCAAATTAAAGAAGCCACGTCAATGTGAATGAATGCATTAGCGTTTAAGTAACTGACAGACTCTGTTCGATATAGTCTTATCGCGCTCAAGTCGAGGTCTTTGGATGAAATCGCATTGTTACGGAATGCCAAAATAACGGACTTCTTTCCAAAATAAAGAAGCCACGTCAATGAGAATGAATGCATTAGCGTTTAAGTAACTGACAGACTCTGTTCGATATAGTCTTATCGCGCTCAAGTCGAGGTCTTTGGATGAAATCGCATTGTTACGGAGTGCCAAAATAACGGATTTATTTCCAAATTAAAGAAGCCACGTCAATGTGAATGAATGCATTAGCGTTTAAGTAACTGACAGACTCTGTTCGATATAGTCTTATCGCGCTAAAGTCGAGGTATTTGGATGAAATCGCATTGTTACGGAATGCCAAAATACCGGTTTTCTTTCCAAAATAAAGAAGCCACGTCAATCAGAATGAATGCATTAGCGTTTAAGTAACTGACAGACTCTGTTCGATATAGTCTCATCGCGCTTAATTCCAGGTCTTTAGATGAAATCGCATTGTTTCGGAATGCCAAAATAACGAACTTCTTTCCAAATTAAAGAGGCCAGGTCAACGTGAATGAATGCTGGTGAGCTCCGCTGCTTTAAGTGGATTAGAATTACGAGAGCTCACTTCTAATTATCAATGTGATTATTAGTTGATGCAAATTACGTGTTTTGTGTTTTCCCTTATAAAGCTCTGTTCACAATCATTCTTTCATTTTGTGTTGTACGTTAGTGGACGTCTTTCAGTAAATAAAAGCCTTGGTTCTCGCTTAAAGGTTGTCGTTAGTTTCAGTACAATTTTATTTACTGAAAAGTTCGAAATTGAAGAGAATGTCCACAAGTGATGAAAAGCTAATTCGTGTTCCCATATTGGAAGCAATACCTAGGGCGGCGAACTCGCATAAGGCTTTCAGTCACTGGAAAAGAATGCTAGATAGCTATTTGGGTGCCGCCGAGCGAGCAAGAAGTGGCACATCGACTGAGGGCTCATCCAGCGTCGCTCGTATTGACAAACTTGCCATAATGGGGGGTTACATGTCGTCCGAAGTATTCTCTTTAATTGAAGATGAATCAACTTATGCTGCTGCTGTCGAGAAACTCAAGAAATTATACTTGAAAAAGAAAAATGTAGTTTATGCCCGACATAAATTGGCAACAAGGAAACAGCAAGCCGAGGAAAATGTTCTCGAGTTTTCTGAAGAACTACTGAATTTGGCCAAAGAGTGCGACTTTAAAACAGTTACAGCTGAACAGCACCTGAATGAAGCCGTTCGCGACGCATTCATATCGGGTATTTCGTCAACTGCTATTCGTCTGAGACTACTGGAGAACGAAGAGCTAACTTTAGATAAAGCCTTGCAGGTGGCAGATTCGTTGGAAAAGGCAGAGAAGTTTTCTCATGCTTATCACGACATTTCTCGTGGGGGACACACCATAGCCTCGGCCCCTAAAACCAACGATTGTAACGAAGCTGAAGGATTGTCAGCGGCTGTACCTACGAGTAGGTCAACGTGCATTTTTTGTGGGGGACGGCACCCAATGAACAGGTCTTTATGTCCGGCGAAGAATGTTATATGCTATAGTTGCGGATTTCGGGGCCATTTCGTTAAATTTTGCCGAGACAAACGACCTAATGCCTCCAAATTAGTTGCTTCTATTTCGGAATCTCCTGCTGCTACCTCAACGTTCCTATCCAGCACCGGCGATTGTTCTCTCAAAAATACCATCGTCCCTGTCTTTATACGTGAAAGGAAATTGCAAGCCCTGATTGATTCAGGCGCGGTTGAAAATTATATCGATTTCGATACTGCTGCGTCACTGGGTTTGAAAGGTGATGGGTCCCGAACTATCATCAAATTAGCCTCGGGACAGCATGCGGCCGAAGTAAAAGGTTTTGTTAAAGTAGATGTAAAATTGTCAGGTCGCATGTATAAAGCTATCAGATTCGGATTGTTAGACGATCTTTGTGCCGACCTAGTGCTTGGTCATCATTTTCTTTCCAAACACAGGCGGGTTGTTCTCGAATTCGGAGGAGAAAAAGATGATTTGACTATTGGAAATAGAAGTTGTAATGTAATGGCGGCAAAGGTGAGTGAGTCTCCCTGTATTTTTCGGTTTGTCGATGAGAACGTTAAACCCATTGCTACGCAGTCACGGCGGTACAACACTGCAGATATCGATTTCATTCGCTGTGAGGTTAAGAAACTCCTGGATTCAGGAATTGTCGAACCCTCGGTGTCACCTTGGAGGGCTCAAGCCCTCGTTGTGAAAGATCCTCGGCACAAGAAACGATTAGTGATTGATTACTCGCAAACCATTAACCGTTATACACCTCTGGATGCATACCCTCTCCCCAGAATTGAGAGTGTTATCAACCGAGTTGCGAAAGGTGTGGTATACAGCGCGATTGATTTAAAATCTGCATACCACCAAGTGCCATTGGCTATTTGGGATAAGCCCTATACAGCGTTCGAAGCTGATGGAAAGCTTTATCAATTTTGCCGCCTACCCTTTGGTATTACGAATGGAGTTTCAGCGTTTCAAAGATTTATTGATGGCTTTATTGAGCGACATCGTTTAATTGGTACTATTGCGTATCTCGACGACATTACTATTTACGGTTCGACGAAGCAGGAACATGATGATCGATTGAATGCTTTCTTACGAGCCGCGACGTATGATGGCCTCACGATAAATAAGGAAAAATCCATGTTTGGAGTGAGAGAATTGAGGGTTCTGGGTCACTTAGTTTCCCATGATAGTATAAAGCCGGACCCTTCCCATTTGAAACCATTGATAGAATTGCCTGTTCCTCAAGATGCTAAGAGTTTGAAAAGATGTGTTGGAATGTTTTCATATTATTCTAAATGGATCCCGGATTTTTCCAGCAAGATCCGACCGTTGTGTAGAGAAGTCGAATTCCCTTTGAACGATTCGGCTGCGAAAGCGTTCACGCGACTTAAAGAAGACCTCGTAAAATCGTCACTTGGTTGCATATTTGAAGACGATCCTTTCACTATTGAATGTGATGCGTCCGAGTTTGCTGTCGCTTCGATATTGAGCCAGCGTGGAAGGCCGGTGGCCTTCGCTCATAGAACTTTGAATAAACATGAAGTTAAATACGCTTCTGTTGAAAAGGAGGCTACCGCTATTGTGGAAGCCGTGAGGAAGTGGAGTTATCTGCTGCATGGGAAGCGCTTTACTTTGATTACGGACCAAAAAGCCCTCTCCTTCATATTTGCTAAAAATCACAAGAACAAGATAAAAAATGGAAAGTTATTTCTGTGGAAGCTTGAACTAAGCGCGTTCAATTATGATATTGTCCATAGACCAGGTAAAGAAAACATTGCGGCTGACTCGATGTCAAGAATATGTGCATCTTTTTCAGGGTCCGGTTTAAAGGAGATTCATCAAACATTAGGCCACCCAGGCGTGCGGCGACTATTACATTTTGTGAAAGCTAAATGCCTACCGTACTCTACTGAGGACGTTAAGAAAGTGTGTCGGGACTGTCACCAATGTGCTGAAATTAAAACCCGCTTTTTCAGACCTACAGAGGAATCTATTTTGGTGAAAGCGATTCGACCATGGGATCGCGTGAGTATAGACTTCAAAGGCCCTGTCGCCGGAAAACGACCGTACCTATTGATTGTAGTTGATGAATTTAGTCGATTTCCTTTCGCCTTTGCTTGCGCTGATATGACATCTCAGACGGTGATAAAGTGTTTAACGTCGCTTTTTGCATTAACGGGACTACCGGGATATGTGCACAGCGATAGAGGAAAATCGTTCCTGGCTAAAGAAGTTCATGATTTCCTGGTACGTAAAGGGGTCGCAACCAGTCGCACTACTCCTTACCACCCAACAGGGAACAGTCAATGTGAAAGGATCAATCAAACGTTATGGCGCTGTATTAAGTTGATGCTGGCTACAAGAAATTGGCCAGAAAGTGCGTGGGAAATGGCTCTTCCAGATGCGTTACACTCAGTGCGTTCTCTCTTATGCACTACCACCGGGTGTACCCCTCACGAAAGATTTTTTTCGTTTAGTCGTCGCTTTATGCATGGAAAATCTATTCCGGACTGGCTATTAACCGGTAAAAATGCTTTGCTCAGGAAATTTGTTAGGAATAAAAGTGACCCTTTGTGCGATTTCGTTGAACTATTGGACGTCAACCCGAAGTACGCCCTAATCAAATACAAGGACGGGCGGGAATCTACCGTCTCTATTTCAGACCTCGCTCCATGCCCAGAACGTCAATTAGAATCGACAGACGTACTTCAACATGATTCAATGAAAACGATTGATGATGCGAATGACGCACCTGGTCAAGATTTGCACCAACCCTCCAATTCGACAGACGACAACTGCGAAGAGCAATTGTCAGGGGAGTCACGTCAAACAGACCCTCCCATACAACAACTGCGTCGATCGACAAGAATCAGGCACAAGCCTGACCGATTTGGGGATTGTGTCAATTGATGTAATATCAATTCTTTAAGAAGGGGTGAATGTGGTGAGCTCCGCTGCTTTAAGTGGATTAGAATTACGAGAGCTCACTTCTAATTATCAATGTGATTATTAGTTGATGCAAATTACGTGTTTTGTGTTTTCCCTTATAAAGCTCTGTTCACAATCATTCTTTCATTTTGTGTTGTACGTTAGTGGACGTCTTTCAGTAAATAAAAGCCTTGGTTCTCGCTTTAAAGGTTGTCGTTAGTTTCAGTACAAATGCATTAGCGTTGAGTAACTTACAAAACTTTGTTTGATATAGTCTTATCGCGCTTAAGTCGACGTATTCGGATGAAATCGCATTGTACGGATTGCCAAAATAACAGTTTTCTTTCCAAAATAAAGAAGCTATGTCAATGAAAAGAATGCATTAGCGTTCAAGTAAACTGACAGACTCTGTTCGATATAGTCTTATCTGGCGGCGCTAAAGGTCGAGAACATTTTGGATGGGAAATCGCATTGTTACGGAATGCCAAAATACCGGTTTTCTTTCCAAATAAAAAGCCACGTCAATGAGAATGAATGCATAAGCGTTTAAGTAACTGACAGACTCTGTTCGATATGGTCTTATCGCGCGCTGAAGTCAGGCATTCGGAGTTACAGAAATCACGCATGTGCGATTATAAATCAACGACTCACCTACAAACAAAGTGCTCGAAATCAGATCAGATGCATTAGCGTTTAAGTAACTGACAGACTCTGTTCGATATAGTCTTATCGCGCTCAATTCAAGGTCTTTAGATGAAATCACATTGTTACGGAATGCCAAAATAACGAACTTCTTTCCAAATTAAAGAAGCCATGTCAACGTAAATAAATGCATTAGCGTTTAAGTAACTTACAGACTTTGTTTGATATAGTCTTATCGCGCTCAAGTCGAGGTCTTTTGATGAAATCGCATTGCTACGGAATGCCAAAATAACGGACTTCTTTCTAAAATAAAGAAGCCACGTATATCAGAATGAATGCATTAGCGTTTAAGTAACTGACAGACTCTGTTCGATATAGTCTTATCGCGCTAAAGTCAAGGTATTTTGATGAAGTCGCATTGTTACGGAATGCCAAAATACCGGTTTTCTTTCCAAAAAAAAGAAGCCACGTTAATGAGAATGAATGCATTAGCGTTTAAGTAACCGACAGACTCTGTTCGATATTGTGTTATCGCGCTAAAGTCGAGGTATTTGGATGAAATCGCATTGTTACGTAGTGCCAAAATAACGGACTTATTTCCAAATTAAAAAAGCCACGTCAATGTGAATGAATGCATTAGCGTTTAAGTAACTGACAGACCCTGTTACAGACTTTGTTTGATGTAGTCTGATCGCGCTCAAGTCGAGATCTTTGCATAAAATTGCATTGTTACGTAATGCAAAAATAATGGACTTCTATCCAAAATAAAGAAGCCACGTCAATAAGAATGAATGCATTAGCGTTTAAGAAACTGACAGACTCTGTTCGATATAGACTTATCGCGCTAAAGTCGAGGTATTTGGATGAAATCGCATTGTTACGGAATGCCAAAATAACGGACTTTTTTCCAAATTAAAGAAGCCACTTCAATGTAAATGAATGCATTAGCGTTTAAATTACTGACAGACCCTATTACAGAATTTGTTAGATGTAGTCTGATCGCGCTCAAGTCGAGATCTTTGGATAAAATTGCATTGTTACGGAATGCAAAAATAACGGACTTCTATCCAAAATAAAGAAGCCACGTCAATCAGAATGAATGCATTAGCATTTAAGAAACTGACAGACTCTGTTTGATATAGTCTTATCGCGCTGAAGTCGAGGTATTCGGATGAAATCGCATTGTTACGGATTACCAAAATAACGGACTTCTTTCTAAAATAAAGAAGCCACGTCAATTAGAATGAATGCATTAGCGTTTAAGTAACCGACAGACTCTGTTCAATATAGTCTTATCGCGCTAAAGTCGAGGTTTTTAGATGAAATCGCATTGTTACGTAGTGCCAAAATACCGGACTTATTTTTAAATTAAAGAAGCCACGTCAATGTGAATGAATGCATTAGCGTTTAAGTAACTAACAGACTCTGGTCGATATAGTCTCATCGCGCTAAAGTCGAGGTATTTGGATGAAATCGCATTGTTACGTAATGCCAAAATACCGGTTTTCTTTCCAAAATAAAGAAGCCACGTCAATGAGAATGAATGCATTAGCGTTTAAGTAACTGACAGACTCTGTTCGATATAGTCTCATCGCGCTCAATTCGAGGTCTTTAGATGAAATCGCATTGTTTCGGAATGCCAAAATAACGAACTTCTTTCCAAATTAAAGAGGCCAGGTCAACGTGAATGAATGCATTAGCGTTTAAGTAACTTACAGACTTTGTTTGATATAGTCTTATCGCGCTCAAGTCGACGTATTCGGATGAATTCGCATTGTTACGGATTGCCAAAATAACGGTTTTCTTTCCAAATTAAAGAAGCTATGTCAATGAAAAGAATGCATTAGCGTTCAAGTAACTGACAGACTCTGTTCGATATAGTCTTATCACGCTAAAGTCGAGGTATTTGAATGAAATCGCATTGTTACGAAATGCCAAAATACCGGTTTTCTTTCAAAAATAAAGAAGCCACGTCAACGTGAATGAATGCATTAGCGTTTAAGTAACTTACAGACTTTGTTTGATATAGTCTTATCGCGCTCAAGTCGAGGTCTTTGGATGAAATCGCATTGCTACGGAATGCCTAAATAACGGACTTTTTCTAAAATAAAGAAGCCACGTCAATCAGAATGAATGCATTAGCGTTTAAGTAACTGACAGACTCTGTTCGATATAGTCTTATCGCGCTCAATTCCAGGTCTTTAGATGAAATCGCATTGTTACGGAATGACAAAATAACGAACTTCTGTCCAAATTGAAGAGGCCAGGTCAACGTGAATGAATGCATTAGCGTTTAAGTAACTTACAGACTTTGTTTGATATAGTCTTATCGCGCTCAAGTCGAGGTCTTTGGATGAAATCGCATTGCTACGGAATGCCAAAATAACGGACTTTTTTTCAAATTAAAGAAGCCACGTCAATGTAAATGAATGCATTAGCGTTTAAATTACTGACAGACCCTGTTACAGAATTTGTTAGATGTAGTCTGATCGCGCTCAATTCGAGTTCTTTGGACAAAATTGCATTGTTAAGGAATGCAAAAATAACGGACTTCTATCCAAAATAAAGAAGCCACGTCAATCAGAATGAATGCATTAGCATTTAAGTAACTGACAGACTCTAATCTATATAGTCTTATCGCGCTGAAGTCGAGGTATTCGGATGAAATCGCATTGTTACGGATTGCCAAAATAACGGACTTTTTTCTAAAATAAAGAAGCCACGTCAATTAGAATGAATGCATTAGCGTTTAAGTAACCGACAGACTCTGTTCGATATAGTCTTATCGCGCTAAAGTCGAGGTTTTTAGATGAAATCGCATTGTTACGTAGTGCCAAAATAACGGATTTATTTCCAAATTAAAGAAGCCACGTCAATGTGAATGAATGCATTAGCGTTTAAGTAACTGACAAACTCTGTTCGATATAGTCTTATCGCGCTAAAGTCGAGGTATTTGGATGAAATCGCATTGTTACGGAATGCCAAAATACCGGTTTTCTTTCCAAAATAAAGAAGCCACGTCAATCAGAATGAAGGCATTAGCGTTTAAGTAACTGACACACTCTGTTCGATATAGTCTCATCGCGCTTAATTCCAGGTCTTTAGATGAAATCGCATTGTTTCGGAATGCCGAAATAACGAACTTCTTTCCAAATTAAAGAGGCCAGGTCAACGTGAATGAATGCATTAGCGTTGAAGTAACTTACAAACTTTGTTTGATATAGTCTTATCGCGCTTAAGTCGACGTATTCGGATGAAATCGCATTGTTACGGATTGCCAAAATAACGGTTTTCTTTCCAAAATAAAGAAGCTATGTCAATGAAAAGAATGCATTAGCGTTCAAGTAACTGACAGACTCTGTTCGATATAGTCTTATCGCGCTAAAGTCGAGGTATTTGGATGAAATCGCATTGTTACGGAATGCCAAAATACCGGTTTTCTTTCCAAAATAAAAAAGCCACGTCAATGAGAATGAATGCATAAGCGTTTAAGTAACTGACAGACTCTGTTCGATATAGTCTTAGCGCGCTGAAGTCGAGGTATTCGGATGAAATCGCATTGTTACGGATTGCTAGAATAACGGACTTCTTTCTAAAATAAAGAAGCCACGTCAATCAGAATGAATGCATTAGCGTTTAAGTAACTGACAGACTCTGTTCGATATAGTCTTATCGCGCTCAATTCCAGGTCTTTAGATGAAATCGCATTGTTACGGAATGACAAAATAACGAACTTCTGTCCAAATTGAAGATGCCAGGTCAACGTGAATGAATGCATTAGCGTTTAAGTAACTTACAGACTTTGTTTGATATAGTCTTATCGCGCTCAAGTCGAGGTCTTTGGATGAAATCGCATTGCTACGGAAAGCCAAAATAACGGACTTCTTTCTAAAATAAAGAAGCCACGTCAATCAGATTAAATGCATTAGCATTCAAGTAACTGACAGACTCTGTTCGATATAGTCTTATCGCGCTGAAGTCGAGGTATTCGGATGAAATCGCATTGTTACGGAATGCCAAAATAACGACATGCTCTAAAATAAAGAAGCCCTGTCAGGTCAGAATGTTAGCGTTTCCCAAGTAACCGACAGACTCTGTTCGATATAGTCTTATCGCTAAAGTCTGAGTTTTTTAGATGAAATCACGCATTGTTACGTAGTGTGAAGCAACGGACTTATTTTCAAATTAAAGCCACGTCAATGAATAGATGCATTAGCAACGCGTTTAAGTAACTGACGAATCTGTTTGATATGGTCATCAGCGCGCTAAAAGTCGAGGTATTTGGATGAAATCGCATTGTTACGTAATGCCAAAATACCGAGTTTTCCAAAATATAGAAGCCGTCAGCCCAGAATATTGAATGCATTAGCGTTTAAGTAACGACAGACTCTGTTCGATATAGTCTCATCGCGCTCAATTCAGGTCTTTAGATGAAATCGCATTGTTTCGGAATGCCAAATTGAGGCCAGGTCAACGTGAATGAATGCATTAGCGTTTAAGTAACTTACAGACTTTGTTTGATATTGTCTTATCGCGCTCAAGTCGACGTATTCGGATGAAATCGCATTGTTACGGATTGCCAAAATAACGGTTTTCTTTCCAAAATAAAGAAGCTATGTCAATGAAAAGAATGCATTCGCGTTCAAGTAACTGACAGACTCTGTTCGATATAGTCTTATCGCGCTAAAGTCGAGGTATTTGGATGAAATCGCATTGCTACGGAATGCCAAAATAACGGACTTCTTTTTAAAATAATGAAGCCACGTCAATCAGAATGAATGCATTAGCATTTAAGTAACTGACAGACTCTGCTCGATATAGTCTTATCGCGCTGAAGTCGAGGTATTCGGATGAAATCGCATTGTTACGGATTGCCAGAATAACGGACTTCTTTCTAAAATAAAGAAGCCACGTCAATCAGAATGAATGATTAGCGTTTAAGTAAGTGACAGACTCTGTTCAATATAAACTTATCGCGCTCAATTCCAGGTCTTGGGCATCGCATTGTTTTTGGAGACGACAAAATGTCCAAGTGAAGGGCCAGGTCAATGTGAATGAATGCATTAGCGTTTAAGTAACTTACAGACTTTGTTTGATATAGTCTTATCGCGCTCAAGTCGAGGTCTTTGGATGAAATCGCATTGCTACGGAATGCCAAAATAACGGACTTCTTTCTGAAATAAAGAAGCCACGTCAATCAGATTGAATGCATTAGCATTTAAGTAACCGACAGAATCTGTTCGATATAGTCTAATCGCGCTAAAGTCGAGGTATTTGGATGAAATCGCATTGTTACGGAATGCCAAAATAACGGTTTTCTTTCCGAAATAAAGAAGCTATGTCAATGAAAAGAATGCATTAGCGTTCAAGTAACTGACAGACTCTATATGGTCTTATCGCGCTGAAGTCAGGAGGTATTCGGATGAAATCGCATTGTTACAGTTGCCAAAATAACGGACTTCTTTCTGAAATAAAGAAGCCACGTCAATTAGAATGAATGCATTAGCGTTTAAGTAACCGACAGACTCTGTTCGATATAGTCTTATCGCGCTAAAGTCGAGGTTTTTAGATGAAATCGCATTGTTACGTAGTGCCAAAATAACGGATTTATTTCCAAATTAAAGAAGCCACGTCAATGTGAATGAATGCATTAGCGTTTAAGTAACTGACAAACTCTGTTCGATATAGTCTTATCGCGCTAAAGTCGAGGTATTTGGATGAAATCGCATTGTTACGGAATGCCAAAATACCGGTTTTCTTTCCAAAATAAAGAAGCCACGTCAATCAGAATGAAGGCATTAGCGTTTAAGTAACTGACAGACTCTGTTCGATATAGTCTCATCGCGCTTAATTCCAGGTCTTTAGATGAAATCGCATTGTTTCGGAATGCCGAAATAACGAACTTCTTTCCAAATTAAAGAGGCCAGGTCAACGTGAATGAATGCATTAGCGTTTAAGTAACTTACAGACTTTGTTTGATATAGTCTTATCGCGCTCAAGTCGAGGTATTTGGATGAAATCGCATTGCTACGGAATGCCAAAATAACGGTTTTCATTTCCAAAATAAAGAAGCTATGTCAATGAAAAGAAAGCATTAGCGTTCAAGTAACTGACAGACTCAGTTCGATATATTCTTATCGCGCTAAAGTCGAGGTATTTTGGATGAAATCACATTGCTACGGAATGCCAAAATAACGGACTTCTTTCTAAAATAAAGAAGCCACGTATATTAGAATGAATGCATAAGCGTTTAAGTAACTGACAGACTCTGTTCGATATAGTCTTATCGCGCTGAAGTCGAGGTATTCGGATGAATCGCATTGTTACGGAATACCAAAATAACGAACTTCTTTCCAAATTAAAGAAGCCACGTCAATGAGAATGAATGCATTAGCGTTTAAGTAACTGACAGACTCTGTTCGATATAGTCTTATCGCGCTTAATTCCAGGTCTTTAAATGAAATCGCATTGTTACGGAATGCCAAAATAACGAACTTCTGTCCAAATTAAAGAAGCCAGGTCAACGTGAATGAATGCATTAGCGTTTTAGTAACTTACAGACTTTGTTTGATATAGTCTTATCGCGATCAAGTCGAGGTCTTTGGATGAAATCGCATTGCTACGGAAAGCCAAAATAACGGACTTCTTTCTAAAATAAAGAAGCCACGTCAATCAGATTAAATGCATTAGCATTCAAGTAACTGACAGACTCTGTTCGATATAGTCTTATCGCGCTGAAGTCGAGGTATTCGGATGAAATCGCATTGTTACGGATTGCAAAAATAACGGACTTCATTCTAAAATAAAGAAGCCACGTCAATTAGAATGAATGCATTAGCGTTTAAGTAACCGACAGACTCTGTTCTATATAGTCTTATCGCGCTAAAGTCGAGGTTTTTAGATGAAATCGCATTGTTACGTAGTGCCAAAATAACGGACTTATTTCCAAATTAAAGAAGCCACGTCAATGAAAATGAATGCTTTAGCGTTTAAGTAACTGACAGACCCTGTTACAGACTTTGTTTGATGTAGTCTGATCGCGCTCAAGTCGAG